>PVIW01002565.1:0-210538 GCA_004026585.1 Noctilio leporinus
GGGGGGGGGGGGGGGGTGGCGCGGGCGCTCAGGAGTCTCAGTCTGTCATTGGCGTGGAGCAGGCGGCTCCAGGTCCGGTAGAAGACAGTGCCTTTGAGCCAAGAGAGAATCAGAGGTGCTGTGAAGCAGAGGGTACATTAGGAGTCCCTTCCCATTCCTGTACCATTATTTAAAGCATGAAGAGAGGAGTTTCAGAGTTCAGCCCCTCCCTTAAGAGGCTTTGAGTCGCTCCCCCCCCCCCTTGAGATGTGGGTGGAAAATGAGAGGGTAGGCGGGAGCCTCTGGGCGGTTTTCGCCCACAGACGCTACCACTGTGGGAGTGTGTGTGGGCAGAAGAGACCCAGAGTAAAACAATTGAGGCACTTCTTCCCGTTGCCGTGCCTGAGTTGAAGGCCTGCCTGCCAAGCAGGTGTCAGAGATCACTTCTGGGAGAGGGACCAGTTGGGTGCACTGGACAGTCTGGAGGGGAAGGGTGGTCCTGGGGAGAAGAAAGCAGGAGTGTGCTAAAAATGCTTAATCTGTTGGGAAAGTTTCCTGTAACAGAGCAGGGGTCCACCTGTCTCACAAAGTGGGAAATGGGAAACGGGTGTGCAAGTGGCCACACCTCTCCGTCTCAGCCATGAGGGCAGGATGCCACCAGGGAGAGAAGCTGACCAGCAGTGGTACCAGGTACCTACTGTTGGGAGGGCAGGAGGTCCTATAGTCATCTCAGTGTGGGATGTCCCCTTGAATAATGGTGAGACTGCTGGTGATTAGGGTGGAAGGTGAGGACCATGTTCTGGAGGAGAGGGACATCTAGCCATCCCAGGGTTTCCGTGTCCCAGACCAGAAAGGTAAAAGCTGAGAACCGGGGCTAAGAGCGTTAGACTTCTTTAGTGACTGGGCTGGCTTTTGATATTTCTAGCTAGTCTGTGATGGCCCTGGTGTATCTACGACTCTGACCAATATCAGCTTCCAATAGAGTGCACCCTGGCCTGGGTACTGGGTAGGGAGAACATTCAAAAGAGAGAGAAGAGAAGCAGGCGGGAAAGAGAAGAAATTGTGAGTGTGGGTTTGGGTGGCGGGGCTTGCGCTGACTGCTCCCCTTTCTCATGTGTGCCTTCTTTCTCAGGCCTAGTGGCCGAGTCATGGCACTGCCTCGGACACTGGGGGAGCTGCAGCTGTACCGGGTCCTGCAGCGCGCCAATCTTCTTTCCTACTATGAGACCTTCATCCAGCAGGGAGGGGACGACGTGCAGCAACTGTGCGAGGCGGGTGAGGAGGAGTTCCTGGAGATCATGGCACTTGTGGGCATGGCCACCAAGCCCCTCCATGTCAGACGCCTACAGAAGGCACTGAGAGAGTGGGCCACCAATCCAGGGCTTTTCAGCCAGCCAGTGCCTGCTGTGCCTGTATCCAGCATTCCGCTTTTCAAGATCTCTGAGACTGCGGGCACCCGGAAAGGGAGCATGAGCAACGGTCATGGCAGTCCAGGGGAAAAGGCTGGCAGTGCTCGAAGTTTTAGCCCTAAGAGCCCCCTTGAACTTGGAGAGAAGCTGTCACCAGTGCCTGGGGGACCTGGGGCAGGGGACACCCGAATTTGGCCTGGCCGGAGCACTCCAGAGTCCGATGTTGGTGGGGGAGGAGAAGAGGAGGCTGGTTCACCACCCTTTTCCCCACCTGCAGGGGGAGGAGTCCCTGAGGGAACTGGGGCTGGAGGTTTGGCAGCAGCTGGGGCTGGGGGTGCTCCCGACAGACTGGAGCCAGAGATGGTGCGCATGGTGGTGGAGAGTGTGGAGAGGATCTTCCGGAGCTTCCCGAGGGGGGACGCTGGGGAGGTGACTTCCCTACTGAAGCTGAACAAGAAGCTAGCACGGAGCGTGGGGCACATCTTTGAAATGGATGATAATGACAGCCAGAAGGAGGAGGAGATCCGCAAATACAGCATCATCTATGGCCGCTTTGATTCTAAGCGGCGGGAGGGCAAGCAGCTTAGTCTGCATGAGGTAAGGACCCCCAGTCTCCCAGGATTGCTCCTGGCTCCTGGGCCTCAACCTACTCACCTCTGAGACTCCTCATACTCCTCAAGTCTGTTTGATTGCCCACTAACCAGATCACCAGGCCCTGATCCCTCTCCCCAACCCCAGTGCCACCGCTGCAGTGTTTCCCTCCTCAACTGAGGGGGAAGTAGAGACACAGATGAGAGACCAGATGTCCAGCTTCATTCTGCTCAAGACCTCATAGGAGTGGAGGAGGTGCAGGGCATTCCTAGGAAGCTATGGGTGCTGACCTATGTCTTCCCTCAGAAAACTGGGTAGTGTCAAAACCCAAGCAAGGATCTGATGGGTGGGCCTCATTTGATGGCGAAGATTTGTGAGGAGGTCTGAGCAAGGCAGTGGGAGTTAGGATTCTCACTGTTCCAGCTCTTGACTCCACAGCTGACCATCAACGAGGCTGCTGCCCAGTTCTGCATGAGGGACAACACGCTCCTACTTCGGAGGGTAGAACTCTTCTCCTTATCACGCCAAGTAGCCCGAGAGAGCACCTACCTGTCTTCCTTGAAGGGCTCCAGGTGAGATTCCTTCTCCAGGTCCTTCCTAGATTAGAATCCTGCTAAAGAGCTGGGTCAGGTCCTAACCTCCACTTGAGGTGCCTCCAGGCCTGCTCGCCATCAACCTGGTTGCCTTGCCTTTGACAAAGTCCACTTGTCGGAGGTCTGGCCCCTCCCCATCTGTCTTAGGTTCCCTCTAACCCCCAGCGACAGCAATGCCTCAGCTGGGGATTCCTGCTCAGCCAGCTCCTCTCCAGCATCTTGAAATAATGCATGCCCCTCACCAGATTCTGTGACCTGCCCATCGTGTGTCCTTCCCCAGTGTCACTTCCTTATTCGTCCCCATCTTTGCAGGCTCCACCCTGAAGAATTAGGAGGCCCCCCACTGAAGAAGCTGAAGCAGGAGGTAGATTTTCCAGGGTGCATATAAGGGGTTAGGGTAGTCTCCCCAACACCCTCCCTTGCCTGGTTCTCATTCCCCTATTCGGGGCATCCACAGGTTGGAGAGCAAAGTCACTCTGAAACCCAGCAGCCTCCCCCAGGCCCTGAGTCCTATGTACCCCCATACCGCCCTAGCCTGGAGGAAGACAGTGCCAGCCTGTCTGGGGAGAGTCTAGATGGACACTTGCAGGGTAAGTGGCATCAGATCACTTCTCTCCACCCGGGGAAGGTGGAAGGTGTGGGAGAAGGGAACCAGCTGGCAACTACCTGGAACAGAGCTGGAAGGCCTGGCTGGAAGGGGACAGAAGGGCCTGGACCTTTGGGTCTGGCTTTGTGGTTGAGGGTGGGGGTTCTGCTGACTATAGTCCCTTACCTGACCAGTGCCCATGCCCACAGCTGTGGGGTCATGCCCAAGGCTGACGCCGCCCCCTGCTGACCTGCCTCTGGCATTGCCAGCCCATGGGCTGTGGAGCCGCCACATCCTGCAGCAGACACTGATGGATGAGGGGCTGCGGCTAGCTCGCCTCGTCTCCCACGACCGTGTGGGCCGCCTCAGCCCCTGTGTGCCTGCAAAGCCGCCTCTCGCAGGTGAGGCAGCCAGCAGTGCTGTCCCCAAGCACCCTACCACCCAGGCCCCATGTAAGCAATCCTGGTGTCCTGGGGCCAGGTGGGAGGAAGGGGGTGTAGTCACCAGAGAAGGCAGTAAGTAGGATGGTTGGGGCTCTGGCCAACCAGGCCTTGGGTTGAGAAGAGGAGGGCCTTGTAGGATTTTCCCACTGGGAAAGGCCTGACCCTAATGGAGATCTGTGAAGGGGGTGAGCAGGGAGACAGAGGATGGGGGGTGACGGAGAGCAGAAGGAGGGTCACCAGGAAGGGAAGCTTGGAAAGAACTTAACACCGGTGCAGCAGGGTGGAGCAGGCTAGCGTTGGATGGGGCTGCCCAGCCGGGAAGTGGAAGAGCCCAAAGGGGGATGCTTTGTGTATGGAAGGAGGAAGGGGAGGGAGTAAGCCAGAAAAGGGCTGGGCAGCGGCTGGGCTGAGAGTGACGCAGCAGACAGAGCCGCCAACCCTAGCTTGGTATTTTTAAACTGTGTGTGGGTGGGAAGTGGGGGAAGGGATTGGAAGGGGGCTCTTCTTGGGGAAGGAGCTGGGAGGCTGGCTTCCTGTGTTTCCGCTGACTTCTAAGAAACTTAGGGAGCGTGGCTGGGTAGGTGGGGGCTGGGAGGGGGCCTGAGGTGAGTAGGGGCAGTAGAGTCTGGGAAGGGGGGAGGGGGAGAGGTCAGAGCCAAGCCGCCCCCACAGCTCCTGACAGAACCAGAAATTCCAGCAGAGCAGAGGCGGGAGAAATAGAGAAAGAGAGAGAGACATACAGAGGGCTGTGCACAGCCAGAAAGAGGAGGGGGTGCATACACTTGGATATGGAACTTCCCATGTACACAGAGTGGGCAGGGGTCAGTAACAGTAAATCAAGTTCATCTTTGCAGCGTTCTCTAGCCCTGCCTCTGTTCTCAACCACTTCTCTCTGCAGCATCCACCTCACAACCTCCTAACCTACCTACCCCTTCTCCCTATAGAGTTCGAGGAAGGGCTACTGGACCGATGTCCTGCCCCAGGCTCCCATCCAGCTCTGGTGGAAGGTCGAAGGAGCAGTGTGAAAGTGGAGGCTGAGGCCAGCCGGCAGTGAGGGATGGATGGGTATCCTCACACCCGGGGCCCCCGACTTCTGGCTTCCACAGATCCCTACATTCGCCATCCCTGACACCTGGTCACAACCCTGGATCCTTCCGCTGCCCTTCTCCTGCCTCCCTGTCTGCTCCATGGATATAGAACTATGGGGCTTCAAGCAATAATGAGGAAGGGCCTGGCGAGAGGACACAAAGAGGGTTGTGTGCTGCCCCTCACCCTTGCCCACAGCACCAGAGCAAAGACTCCGCTTCCAGGGCATTTGGGATTCTTCCCTCCCTTACACAACACACTTCCATTCTCTAGTTTGAACTCATGATGTGAGCAGTTGGATTCAGTTTGGACATGGGGGAAGGGGGACTTCCCTGGGAAGGTCCAGCAGCTACAATGGAAACATTGCCCCCAGAGATGGGGTCCTGGGAACACTGGACCTACTCCTCCACTCCTCCACTCCCCCATTTTTGTGCTTCTAGTTTGTTTCTTTAATTTAACAAGTGCTGCAGTGTACCTACTCATCCCCATCTTTCTCCCAAGTCCTCAGCAATTCTTTTCCTCCTACCCTGCCCTCTCTGGCAGGAGTGGTGGTGGATGTGGGTCCCCTTCGTCAGCCCCCACAGGGGAGGCCTGGGTTCCACTCAGTGTCTCCTTAAGCTGGGGGCTGGACCACAGCACCTGTCTGAGCAGTTAGAGCATTTTTTCTTTTCAGATCGTGTACAGTAGATTATTTATTTTGTTATTTTGGAATAAAATTTATTTTATGGCTTATGATCTATGACCCCCCAAGAGGGAGAAAGGGGAGTATGGGGTTGGAGGGAAACTGTTGGTGCCTGGGGAAATAGAAAAGCAGCAGGGAGGGTCCCTAATACATGGAGAGGACCACACACCTGGCCCTGGCCCCAGACTCTCACCCCTGCCTCTGGCAGGATTGGCCACGGAAGCTAAGCCATATGCAGATGTCACAGCCACATAGACCTACCAGAGCACGGTCACACTCAAAGCTGAGTACATCTGGGTTAGCATATATCAGAGGGCAGCACACTCACCAGTCTTTTGTGCAGTATATCACACTTTAAAACTTGTGTTGTCATAGGCAAAATCAGATAATGTTCCATGTGGCTATGTGATGAACGTGTGATATCTATATGTTAACATGTCTCAGCTCAGGTACTTACAAGGTCTGTCCCGAAAGTATGGAGAGCAAACTTTTCCTTATAGTGACATATTGGCTCGATACTTTCGGGACAGACCTTGTACTTTACTATAACTATATGCCAAGACACTCAGCCCGTGTATTTGTGCACCATCGTACATAGTTAAGAGCCTCCATCTGCCAGGAATCTGGAGCTGTTTGGGATTTGTTTTTTAATCGGTGCAAAACCCACATCTGTAACCAAATGTACAGACCCCTGTCCTCCTCCTAACCAGGGTCTCCTGAAAATGCTGTTTCCTCATTCCCCCAGGGCTGGACCTAGTCTATATATCTGCTCCCTGGTCCCCAGCCTTTAGTGCAAGTGTGTGCACATGTCTGCATTTTTCTACATGGGCATCCTGGGCCCTGGTTGGGAGTGGGAGGAGAAGCCCTCCATGCCCTAACCTGTGCTCTTGCCCAGCCCCCTTCCTACTCACCCCATCTCAGGGAGAGCTCTGTGTGTGTTGTACGTGTTCAGGCATGGTGGGGCGTGTCTCACTTTGGAACGGGAATTTCAGTTCCAGTATTGGAAGGGGGAGGGCAGGAGTGTGCGGTGGGAGGAGAGGAGTGGATAGGCTCCACCCACTGTGCCTTCTCCTGGCAGTCTTCCCCTTTGCCAGGGAGGAGGTGGGGATAGGACACCCCCCCATCTGCTGCTTGGCGGCAGCCTGGGCAGGTGTCCAGAGCAGGTCCATTGGGATAGAAAGCAGTCTCTCTGGGCTCCCCCTCCAGCTGGGATTACCAACTGGGGTTGGGCCTTAGGTCCAGATGGGACATTGAGATCGCAGACTGCCCATAGGGGGAGGGCTGCAGGAGGGGCTGGGCTCCCAAGGACCCTCTTCCTGTCTCCCCTTGCCCCTCCAGGAGAAGCTTAGTGAGGTCCTGTTCAGTGGGAGGCAGCAAAGGTGGAAACATGTCTTCACCAACCCTGCCAGGAGGAAGGAGAGAAGCAGTGGCATAGGCATGCCACCCCCTCCGCTAGCCCACACTCACTGCCACCCTCAGGCCACCACTCACCAGGTGCCTTGGGGGAATCTTCCCACTTGCTGCCTCAAGCAGCCCTCTTCCATGGTCACATCAGAGCAAAGCAGGGGTTCAGGGCTGGATATGGCATGCTCCTGAGACTGGCACAGCAGCAGACCCCTGCTGGGACCAAGAGATTAAGTAGTGTTGGTGGGTAGGGGTAAAGCTGGGAGTGAGTGAATGGGGCCCATGGAATCAGGATGGGGAGTGTCACTCACTGGGGGTGAGGTTGGTCAAAGGGCAGGCTCATCTGGTTCAGGTTCGGGGACATCGGCAGATGAGGTCTGGAAGTAGGAAGGAAGGCAGTCAGAGGAAGGAAGGCTGGGCAAGAGCTGGGTGTTGCAAAGTCAAGTGCACTGAATAGGAAACAAAACTTTCAGCTCCTGCTCTCGCCTGCATAACCTAGGGCAAGCCATCATTACCTTGCATGTGAGCTCAATCTTCTACCCATAAAGTGTGTGTTGGGGACGAGGAGGGGGTGGGGGCTGGATTAGCTAATTTCTGATGTTTGTTTGGACTCTGAACTTTGGTGGTTCTAAGTCCCCCACCTCAACTCCTGGGAGGGAGGTATCATGCCAGAACTAAGAGTTAGTAAATGCCTGAGTGTTACCTGGGAATCAAAAACATCTAAATCTTCAAGGCCGAAACAGATGAATAAATGAAAATCAATATAGCAGATAAGTGACTGGATTTCAGGGGCAGGAGAGAGAATACTAACCCTTACCTACATAGCCTTTGCTATAACTAGGTAGTTTGCTCAGCTATACACATAATTACTAACTAATTTAGCCTTCACAATAATCTTGCGAAGAAGGTATTTATTATTCTCTATTTTACAGATGAGTCACCAGAGTTAAGTAACTTGTCCAAAGTCAGTTAATCCAAACCCAGGGAAGTCTGGGTCTTAACCACTGAGCCACGATGAAGTGAACAACTGAGACGGAGAAAGCTGTTTGCTGTCCATTTTTCACAGCAGAGGCTCTACTAACAAATTTGAATGCCCATGCCCCTCCCAGCTGGGTAGCCCCACCCATTCCCAAGAGGCTCTTCACTTACTCCTGGAAGGCTGGCAACACATTAACTGATTCTTCCTGGGGCAGGGCTTGATATGAGGGGATGGAGTGAGAGTGTGGCGGGTACACCTGGGGCCTGGGGAAAGAAAGCAGAACCACTTGATGCCAGCCCTTCTCCTGAACACCCCCAACCCCTGCCTCAGAATGAGGGATCCCTTTTGTGGAAAGAAAAATTCCCCCTTTCAGCCCTCAGTGCCAGCTCTCCTGGCTGCCCATGCTGAACGCCTGCCTGCACAGACCACTCCTATTCCCTTCCCTATGTTCCTTACACCATATCTTGGCTGAGCTGCATGTTCATGGAGTCAGGGACCATTCTAGGATAAGAGGGCACCATGGTAGGCATTTGGGGCTCTGGGGTGGAAAGTGGCTGGTCCCTGGAGGAGGGAAGGAGGTATGTGTGACTGACCAATCATTGATGCCACCACCCCTTCCTGCAAGTAGGTCATCCTCACCACCACACTCACCTTTCCACAGTCATCTTGATGGTAGCGGGGACATAACCCCTGCCATCCTTACCTATCTGTTCATCTGTTGGAGGAAGAAAGGAGAGCTCTGGAGTGCTCCAGGGTTAGGGTGGAGGGGAGATGGGAAAAAGCATAGCAAGTAGGAGAAACAGGGCCACAAAAATGGGGAAAGAAGACAGGGATGGCACACAGCAGGCATGGAGGGAGCAACTGGGACCAGGGAGGAGGCGGGCAACAGGAAGGAGTCAAAACTTGAAGCTCCAGCTCACGCTTATAGTGGCTCCGGAAAGCCTCATCCTTGGGTTTCTTGGGATAGAGGTTTTTGAGCTGCGCAAGGTCCCGGATCCGATCTCCCAATGAGCGAATGGACAGGTCTTTGGCAGAGAATGGCTGGATGTTCTCTATCTGTGGAGTACCTATGATAGGAATGAGACCTTGAGCCCCTCTGTCCAGATTTTCTTCCCCCTTCTCAGCCCCCCACACAGAGCTTGTTCTCAATCTACCAAGGCAAGGAAGAGAGGACCTCAGGTGGGGGTCCTGGGGAAGGGGCCCCACTAGTCCCTACCCCCACAGAGTTCACAGTGAGAAAGTGGAAGTTTATACCACAGAAGGGAGAAGTTGGACCTAAGAAAGAACTTTCTGAAGATCAGAGTTGGCATCAGGAAGCCAAACTATTTCCTTCCTGGAAGAAACCCCACACGGGCACAGACATAGAAACAGAGGACTGCCTGGGGTGACCTCACCATCCTGGCCCCGGATGACGTGGGCAATGGTGATTCCTCCAATCTCTGAGTCACTGAAGCGAAGAAGGAATGTTCCATCAGGCTCGTTGAGAAGAAGGTTGGTGACGTACTGTTTGCTGATGAAGCCAATGATCAGCCTGGCCGGATTGAAGGAGAGGATGGGGATGGAGGCATTAGACGTGGAGAAGGAGCGGGAGGTACAGTTGCTCAGGCCACTTGGGGCAGTGACTCACCGATCTGACCAGTAGCTCTTGAGGCAGCGTTTGGTGAGATCCAGGACACCATCGAACCACTGCCAAAAGGTGAAGCCACGACCTAGCAAGATCTCCTGTAGGGGAGGGGGAAGCTGGTGTGAGCCTGAAAACACAGAGCTGGAGCCTGGTTAGGGTAAGTGTTGGACTGTGAGTACCCACATGACAGAACCACAGGGCAGAGGGACCAAACTGGACATGAGGCCCCATCAAGGATAATGGCCAACACTCATATTTACCATGTGCCAGGCATTATTCCAAGCCCTTTCCATTAAATAGTTTATCTGATCCTTACAAGGCTACAGAAGTAGGTCTTATAACTATCCCATCTCACAGATAAAGAATGGAAGCCCAGGCCCTGGCTGGTGGCACAGTGGATAAGGCGCCGGCCTGTGAACCCAAAGGTCACTGGTTCGATTCCCAGCCAGGGCGCATAACCAGGTTGCAAACCAGGTCTCCAGCCAGATCTGTACCTGGGAGAGGTTAAAGGCAACCATACATTGATGTTTCTCTCCCTCTCTGCCTCTCTCCCTTCCCCTCTCTCTGAAAAATAATAAATAAAATCTTTTTAAAAAGTAAAAAAAAAGAATGGAAGCCCCAAAATCAAACAAGTTTCCCAGGTCCACACAGCTGGTGAGAGGCAAAGCTAGGATTTAGCTCCTCATAACCACTATGCTCCACTGGCCCCTAAGTGGACGGGGGGAGGTGGAGACCAGAGAGGGCAGCTGCCAGGTGTGAGTGTCCTTGTTCCCTTTGCTAACACATCCTCTGGTCACGTGGGCTTTTCTTTCTTCCTTTTTTTCTAAATGGGCAGTACATGACTGCATTTACCCAGCTGGTGATCAAGACACTCAGATCTTTTCCCCTGTTCTTGTAACAGACTCAGTTCTGAGCCGTCTTATTTTGAGGGAGTAAATTATAGTAGCTAAAAGCAAGAGCCAGAAATACGGGGTCTTATCCCAGCCATGATGCTCATCTGCTGGGAGGCTTTAGACAAATTACTTAACCTCTCTGAGCATCAGGTTCCTGGTCTCTAAAATAAGGATAAATAATATTACCTACCTCAAAGGGACATTGTGAGGGTTAAATGCGATAAATATGTAAAGTGCTAAGCACAGTGTCCCATATATAGCACTAAGCTATCAACATCTGGTTGCTGATATGATTGCATGTTCCTGTGGGGTTTCATCCCGATTTTTTTTTTTTTTTTTCTCCTTACCTGAGGATATGCTCATGATTTTATAGAGGAGAAGGGAGGGAGGGAGACAAGGAAAGAAACATCACCCCAACCAGGGACCAAACCTGCAACCTAGACAGTGCCCTGACTGGGAATTGAACCCATGACCTTTTGGTCTATGGGATGATATTCCAACCAACTGAGCCACACCGGCCAGAACTCATCCTAGTTGTTGCAGTAGGAACTCTTTTACAAATGAGTCAAAGTTATTTTCAACTGTATTTACACACAATCTGGGTGAGTCATGCAAGTCACTGGTAAAGAGGGAAGACAGAGGGCTGCCAAACCAAAACCTGAGAGATAGCAGAGACCACATCCCCTGGGCTAACCCTTGAGCTGAGAGATTTTCCTGCCTGGGCCATGACAATGTCTTCCTGATAGACATGATGGAGCATGGCAGAGAGCCCAGCAGTCAGTCCCTGGGCAGAGGTTGGGGAGGCCCTGAGTGCTCCAAGGATGAAGAGCGTGGGGTGGGAGGTCCAAAGGGCAGGTAAATGACCTTGTTGAACTGTGACCAGGACACGGAACGGTGCTGGAAGGCCTCTATGCTGAGGCTGTTGTCGTTGAAGATCTTCTGGGCCAGGAAGAGGAAGTGCTCTGGGAGTAGCCCCTGGTTGGTGCCCACCTCAGCCATGAACTTGAGGTTCAGAGTTTCACACATCTTCTCCCAAGGCACTCGCTCAGCCACCACAAAGGGCACACGGTCCTGGGGTCAAGGGGAAAGGAGAAGGTGCCTTAGGCTATCACCCCCATTCTTCTTCAGGAGGGGTTTTTATTCTTTCCACCTCTCTGAAAGGCTGCCCCTCCCAGGCATGGTCCACCCAAGCACGCTCACAAAGATGGTACGTTTCCAACAGTTCAGGGTGCTGCAACATGATGGTTAAGACTGGTGCAAAAAGAGGTCAGAAGTATGCCCTGGCTGGTAGCACAGTGGATAAGGCGCCGGCCTGTGAACCCAAAGGTTGCTGGTTCGATTCTCCAGCCAGGGCACATAACCAGGTTGCAAACCAGGTCTCCAGTCAGGTCCATAGCTGGAGACAGGTGAAAGGCAACCATACATGGATGTTTCTCTCCCTCTCTACCTCTCTCCCTTCCTCTCTCTCTGGAAATAATACATAAAATCTTAAAAAAAAAAAAAAAGAAGGAGGTAAGAAGTATGAAAGCAGGTCCATGAGAAGAAGGTAAGGTTACTCCCATTTGAATATGCTTGCCCACCCACCAGCCTATACCCCACCCTGCCACGTTAGAGCCCACCCTGCCTCCCTGCCATTCCAAGTCTTCTCTCACCATCTCAGAGAAGGCATTGTCCCACAAGATGGTGGCTTTGGCATTGTTGTCTTGGTTACCATGGACGATGACCACCAGGGGCAGAGATAGAGCCTAAAGGAGATAAAGAGCAGAGGTTGTTTTTACTGGGACAAAGGGCTTCCTTAGAGGGCTGGCTCTGAGGATGAAACGAATGGACTTACACATACCATAGTTAAGCTCATGGTATGTTATCAAATGCTGTCTAAAGCTCAAATGAGGCCTTAATGTCGAAAAGTATTTATTTGTCAGTGATATGGAGCAGACCACCAGGTTTCAAATGCCAGCTCCAACACTTAGTAGCTGTACTTTGTAGCTGTGTGACCTAGGCAAATTACTCAATGCCCTCATCTGTAAAGTGGAGCTAGTAATAATAATCTCCTCATATGGTATTGTGAGAACAGTGTGTGTGTATGTGTGTGCGACTTAAAACAGTGCTCTGGCCCTGGCCAGGTAGCTCAGTTGATTAGAGCATTGTCCCAATAAGCCAAGGTTGTAAGTTGAATCCATGGTCAGGGCACATGTAAGACTCAATCAATGAAAGTATAAATAAATGAGCCCTGGCTGGTAACTCAGTGGATAGGTGCCAGCCTATGAACCCAGGGATCGCTGGTTCGATTCCCAGCCACGGCATATAACCAGGTTGCAAGCCAGGTCCGTAGCCGGAGGCAGGTGAAAGGCAACCATACATTGTTGTTTCTCTCCCTTTCTTTCTCCCTCTCTGCCCTTCTATATAAAAGTAATGAATAAAATCTTTAAAAAATAAAAAAAGTGTAAGTGGAAGAACAAATTGATGTTTCTCTCTAATAAAAATAAATAAAAAATTAAAAGAAATATATAAAACTGCCCTAGTCTATAAAAAGGTGCTAGTTGCATTACACTGTTATTTCCTGCCTTATCACTCTGTGTCCTTGCTCCTCCCACTCATCCTGGCATGAGTGGCAGGCACGAAGGGTATGGGGCAGTCGTGAAGAAGGAGTAAGGGTCCAGGGCCCCGGTGTGTGGCATGGAGGAGCCCCAGGGTCCCAGACTGGGTGGAACTGGGGCCTTGGTTCACCTGGAGCTGGATGGGGAGTTTGTTGGGGCCAAGCATGAAGGTGGTAGAGAAGAGCACAGCACACTTCTCCTCGGTGACTGATTCGGTGCCCTTCCGCTCACACCGCTTGATTTTCTTTAGAAGCTGCAGGGTGGGGTAAGGGAGAACAGGAGTGAGTATAGAAAGCCTTGGGCTCCCAACACCCTCTCCAAGGAGAGTCCCATAGTCTAAGGACCCCTCCCTCCTCTCCAGTGCTCTCTGAAGCCCTCACCAGGTTCTTGAACAGGGCAGAGCAGCAGTTCCCAGAACCAATGTGTTCAAAGGGCACAGTATTGTTGGTGATTTCCCCAGTGCTTTCTCTGCCAGGGGAGGTCAGACAATGAGTACGCTGGACCAGGTGTGGAGAGGAGCTTGAGCCCACGGGTCAATGGCGTGGACTTGTGGCTCCACATCTCCATCTTCATTTTCCTTCCTGGGTTCTTAAGAGAGGCATCCCATCTTGGCCAAAGCATGATGCCCTACCCATTCCAACAGTGATAGGACCACCCCCCTTTCTCTGTCTTGATTTTTCATCCCATGGCCCTCCCTCCTTCTTGACAGTGTCAATCCCCCAGGCTTCTCTGGCCTCCACTACCCCGAGAGGTTTTCTCCAGCCCCAGCTTACACTCCAGCCCCAGGCCCCTGGGGGTTGCTCAGCTCCCTCGCCTGCTTCTCGGTCACCATGTCAGCCCTGACCAGTGGAAACTTGGCTGGGGCTCCCAGGAACCGTGGTCCCAGCAGGAATCGAACTCCAGCCTGAAACTTAGTCTGAGTTTTCAGAACCTGAGGGGGCTGCTTCTCCACCAGGAAAGAGCTGGGAGTGAGGAAAGCACAGGCGGCTTAGCGGTTGGGTCCTTCCCGGTGCCCTCCCCACAACCCTAACCCTCTTCCTTTCTTGGGTCTGCTCTAGAACAGGCTCGGGGCTCACAGGGCATACCTGGTGACCAGGGTTTGCAGGACTTCATCCAGCCGGTTAATCAGTGCTGCCCGGGTCTTGGGCTCCAGCTCCCCACCAGCTGCCCCTACTTCCTGCTGCAGCTGGAAATAAATGTCCACCAGGCTTTCATACCTGGCGGCAGGATAGTGGTCAGGGGGCACAGGATGCCTGCCCCTAGACCCAGGAAGAAGGACAGTGTGTGTGGAAGGGTGGGATGGGCAGTGGGTGTAGCTGCAAGGCACCTGGGCTGAAAGGGTTCTGGAACCACCTTGACTCTGGATGGGAGGTTCCGCCCCAGTGCCTGGGCTCCCTATGGAAACCCAGCTGCCTCTTCCCCAGGGCTGACGCCCAGGTCAGCTGCCAGCAAGCATGGTGCTTTTGTGCAAATTAAATGGTGCTCTGCCCAACAAGCCAAATAGGAAAGGGAGTCCCATTCCTCGGGGCATGAAGCTTGAAGAGAAACACATGGGTTGGATGAAGTCCACCTCTGTCCATTTGGCCGGGCATACTTGTACAGGACACAACCTGAACAACAATGTGTATAGCTCTGCTGGGACTGGCTTCTGAATCTTGGCCCACTCCAAGGCCCTCTACCCTGGCTTTTTCTTTTTCACATCTGCGGGTCCTTCCAGCAAAAACAGTGGGTGCCGACTCCCAGCCCACTCCCTTCTCTGTCAGCCCTGCCCTAACCTCTCCTGTAGCTGAGTCAGGTTCTCATCAAATGGTGCACCATTCCCTGCCAGCTGCTGCTGCCGTTTCCAGATCTGGATCCTCTTCAACACCAGGGCCTGGGCAGCCTCCAGTTCTCCAACAGTCTCCTGCAGCAATGTGGCCAGGGCCTGCGGGCAGGAAAGGCCTGAGGCAGGGCCAGACACTGCCTCCTCACCCAACTCCTGAGGACAGGGCAGTCTCTCACCTCTCTGGCATTCCCTTACCCCACCTCAATCTGTCTCTGAAGTCTAATCTCCATCACTTCATAGATTTCAGATCCCTCAAAACTGCACTTCCAGCTCAATCTCCACCTCTCAGTCCATTACTCACCTCGCTTGGCCCAGTCCCATTGGCAGGAGTTTCCATTAAGCTGTGCAGAGACACTGAGGGTTGGAGCAGAAGTCAGGGGTGAAGAAAGATTTGAGGTTCAGCCAAGGTTGAGATCCAGGAGGGGATCACTCCCACATACTACCCAGAAACCTCTTAGGGCCCCAGGCCCGGGTCCCAAGGTTCCCACCTTGGCCAGCCTCAGCCTCCCGCTGCAAGGCTTCTCGGAGAAGGCGGGCTTCCCCCACTCGGTGCCGCAGCCTCTGCAGGGCTGTGTTAAACTTGAGTTCTTCCTGCTTCCAGTGGAAGGACATTGGCAGATGGCGGAACTGCACAGGACAGACGAACATCAAGAACTGTAACACTGCCCATTCCTCTCTACTTGGCCTCCACTCTCTAAAGGGATGGCTTGCTGCCATGCTCCGCAGAAAAGGAGACAGACCACTTCCCTTGTCTCCTCGTTGACAGTCCTTCCTGGCCTTTTGGAATCTCCCAAAGATAAGCAGAATCAGCTCCCTACTTCTTGCTCTCCTCTCCACGCCTCACTACCTCCGCTCCGCCATTTGAAGCTTCCCTGAGCTTGTTCTGGAGTTTACCCTGACACAGAAACTCTTTCAGTCATCCGGGGCCTAGAACACTCCTGAGCCTTGCCTGAAGTTCAAACTCCTTCTAGTTTCTCAAGGCTCAAGCTAAAGTTCCAGAGAATTGAGTTGGACTGGGAGATGGGATATCACAATACCTGCTCCATAACAGCTTTTTTCTCCCCTTGAAGTATTTGTCTGAAAGTGGCTACGAGCTTCAGGGGATCCCTCTGATATATGCTCTATGGAAATGAAGGGTGATAGGCAGTTAGCCCGGTGCTTACAAAAGTCAGTCTCTCCCTGTAACACCCACCCCCTCAATTCATACACACACACACACTGAAAAGTGACACAACTTGTAGACTCCAGAAGTTTTTATGCATTTGCATGCTTTTAAAATCTAATTTGCATGCTAGCTAACAGCTAACCACAGGAACACCAATTTGTTTCCAATGTCCAACCAATTTTCTTACAGCATCCAACGCTCACCCCAGCTCCACTCTAGCCCCATTCCAGCCTTGTCCCCCATGCCGCTCCTGCCCCCACCTCCAGGGTGTTGATGTGCTGCAAGATGGTGCTCCCCTCCCCCGGCTTCCTGGCCAAGACCTGAAGGTGCTGGACAGTGGCAGAAAGTAGGGTGCTGGCCATGTTGCAGCAGAAGGCATCTGAGCCAACCAGGAACTCCCTGTGAGAATATCAGGATGAGGCAGCTTTGGGTAATGGCTTCAGCTCAACTAACCCTCCACCCCACAGCAAATTGCTCAGCTGCTCCTTCCTCTATAACCCTCCACCCAAGTCCTCTGCAGCCCTCGTCTTGCCCCTTGTCCATCAATCTTCCGGCTGTGATGGAACGTGTCCTTGCCCTAGCCCTGACCTCCCTCCTCTTTGGTTCAGCCTTCTAGGGGGATAGGAGACTCCATGTGTCAACATGCATCATCTGGTTAATGTGGCACAGATTCCTGGCTAAATCTAGGCTACCGCACGTCGAATAATGGGTCCCACATCCTGAACTGGTGCAGAGAAAACCTAATTAAAGGGGAAATGGGTGGAGAAGGACCTGGGGGATTAACATGGGGCAACAGAAACTCACCAAGGCTGGTTCTCCAACCAGTCACCCAGGAGATGCCGCAGGTGATGGGGAAAGTCAACGTAGAGCCGCTGCAGTTTTTCTGGGGGCACCTGGGAGACCAGCCCCCACAAAGACATGATCTGGGGTTTGGAAGTCATCTGGAGGAAGGGAACAGGCCACTCTGAGAGGCGCTCAAGAAAGGTGGCCTATGTTCTGGGGCGGCCAGGACCTCCTGTCGACAGTCCTCCCAGAGACCATCCCCACCATGACTCACAGCTAGACCATCTCAAACCAGGGATGTTTTGGGTCAGTGTCTGAAACAAAATGAACCCTTCAGAGGTAGACATGGGATGATGTGATAGGAAGAGCTGAGCTGCAGCCAGAGGGGAGGGGAGACAGGAGAGATGGGGCGCTAGGGTAAGCTCTCTGAGAAAAGGCAGAGGACCTGGGTTGCAACTTTAGATCTGGCTTTGGTTGTGGGCAAAGAACCTCCCCTCTGTGGGACTCAATCTTTTCATCTGTTAAGTATGATGCTCGGTCCTGGCTGGTGTGGCTCAGTAGATTGAGCGCCAGCCTGCAAACCAAAGGGTCGCTGGTTTGATTCCCAGTCAGGGCACATGCCTGGGTTGCGGGCCAGGTCCCTAGTTGGAGGTGCATAAAAGGCAACCACACATTGGTGTTTCTCCCCCTTTCTTCTCCTCCTTCCCCTCTCTCTAAACATAAATAAATTATATAAATAAATATATATTTTACATATACATATACATATATATATATATATATATATATATATATATATATGGTATGATGCTTGGATAAGGGCGGAACTTTCCAAACTTTCAGTTTATTTTTTAAATTTTTACTTATTTACATTTAAAGAGGTGGGGGAAGGAGGGAGAAAGAGAAGGAGAGAAACATTAATGTGGGAGAAACATCAATCGGTTGCCTCTTATACCACACCAGTCAGGGTAACTTTCCGAAAGTTTTTTCCTTTTTTTTTAAAGATTTTATTCATTATCTTTTAGAGAGAAGGGCAGGGAGGGAGGAAGAAAGGGAGAGAAAAATTAATGTATGGTTGCCTTTCACCTGCCTCCAGCTACAGACCTGGCTTGCAACCTGGTTATATGCTCTGGCTGGGAATCAAACCAGCAACCTTTGGGTTCGCAGGCTGGTGCCTATCCACTGAGCCATTAGCCAGGACTTCCAAAAATTTTAAGACAACAGTTTTAATCTGTAGAATTCCAATAATATAACAGGTATAAAATTGGAGTTTCTCTGTTGAAGGCAAGTGTGGTAGGCCTAGAACCTACGGCTTCTAGTTGCCTCTCCCCACCTCCTGATCCTACAGGTTCCCTGAGAAACCTCTCAAAATTCCAGGGCTCTATGAGACAATTTTAAAACTAGCCAGCTAGATGATGAAGAGGCTGTAGAAAGATAGTAGCTACCATTCATTGAGCACTTACGATGTATGAGGCATTACAGTAAGCACATTATCTCATTAGAGCCCCACACAATTTTTATTTTTATTTATTTATTTATTTTCTCATTTATAGAGAACACTTTATTTTTTAATTTTTATTTTTTACTTTTTAAAATTTTTTATTTATTTTTAAAGCATCTTTTTTTTTTTTTAAAGATTTTATTCATTATTTTTAGAGAGAAGGGCAGGGAGGGAGGAAGAAAGGAAAAGAAACATCAATGTATGGTTGCCTTTCACCTGCCTCCAGCTAAGGACCCGGCTGGAGACATGGCTTGCAACCTGGTTATGTTGCAACCTGACTGAGGAGTTGAACCAGCAACCTTGGGGTTAGAAGGCCGGTGCTTATCCACTGAACCACCAACTAGGGCAAATTTTAAAAATATATAATTATCTACCTTCTTTTTTAAGATTTTATTTATTATTTTTAGAGAGAGGGGAAGGGAGAGAGGCAGAGAAGGAGGGAGACATCAATGTATAGTTGCCTTTCACCTGCCTCCAACTACAGACTTGGCTGGAGACCTGGCTTGCAACCTGGTTATGTGCCCTGGCTGGGAATTGAACCAGTGACTTTGGGTTCACAGGCCATAGTCACCTTATCCACTGAGCCACCAGCCAGGACTAATTACCTACTTTCATAGATGAAGAAACCAAGTCTCAAGGGGGTTCTCTAATGTGCTAAGACCTCTCAGCAAGCAAGCTCAGAAATCAGGACTTGAATCCATGTGGGGATTAACCACCACACAGCACTGAGAAAGACAGAGAGAGAATGCAGGAAAAAAGTGAGGTTAATAAGCCTGGAGTAAAGAGCCTAGACAAGGAGGAGAGAAAGGTACAGGCTTGCCTAGAAAGCCAAGGACAGAGAAGAAAATACAGAGAGAGGAAAGAAGGTGATGGGAGAAGTAGGGGAAAGGGTTAGGACCCCATATCTGAGTGGGCTGCAGGGTGGGGTAAGTAAACCAGTAGTTTCCCAGGGGTCTCTCAGTTCATGTTTCTGGTACTGTACTTCTCCCAGAGGTGAGGGAGAGAAAGGGATGGAAACTCCCTGGGTCTCCCCCAACTCAGTAACCCCAAATCCTCCTGTTGGGCTTTTAACCTCTCCTTTCTCCCAGGACTCCCAAGGGGATGAAGAACAGAGGAACCCCTTCTCTGGAGACTCCTGCTTCAACACCTTCCCCCAAGTCTCAGTCCTCCCAGTTCCCTCCCAAATAGAATCCTCTTGCTCTCTCATCCCTAACCCCACCTCACGCCTAGTTCTTTTCTCTCCAAAGCAGAATTCTACTCCCTCCTGCGCAGGGTCCTCCACCAGGCCTTTTTCTAACCCTGCTTTGGGGTGGAACACATTTTAGTCTGTGTTTCAAATTCAAGGGAGAACTCCATTCCTTCTCCCTTCCTCTCCGGTTTCTCATGGAGCTAAGAACTTTGACCCTCTACCCCTATCCTGTTGAGAACTGAGGTTATCCCTAAGCCATAGGGAGTCCCCCTTCGCCTATCTCCGCGAGTTGAGTGATCAGCCTCCTGGCCTGGCCTTGGTTTCCAACTTCCTCCCCTACTCAGTCCCCAGACATCAGGAGGCCACACTTTTCCCCACCCCCACCCAATGACAGTCGATCAGCTTGTCAGTACAGGAGCACTGTCGTCTGAAAGCACCCTAAAGACTGGCAGGGACGCTGGAGCCACGGCGTCAGGGGGTGGGGCCAGTCTTCCCTTCCCACTCGCGAAGAAAAACTCGACACCCATCACCTGCTTCGTGACCTAGCCCTGATCTCCACAGTCCCTACATTCTCGAGTCCTCTGACCGGGGACCACAGGATCAAAAGTCAAAAGAGCTTCTCCAGTTGCCCAATGTGTGTTTGTGGCGGTGGTGGCGGGGTGGGGTGCGGGGAGGCGGAGCCAGTGCGGCACGCGGAGGGTTAACCCCGGGCCGCCGGGAAATCTCGGCGTCTACAGCCGCTAAGCGTGGAGCAGTTTTGAGGGGGGAAATTCCCCCTCTTCTGGGGCACCATGAGGTCTACATCTGGGGCTCGCTTGTCCCTCAGTTCCTGACCAGGAACCTTCATGGGAGGAAAGGATAGGGGTTTGTGGGCCCACTGCCCTCTGGCTTCAACCTTCTAGGGAGGGGCAGCCACTTCCCCCAACACATCCCCCAGCGGGCAGAGGACACCACTTAAGCCCTCCTTCTCCAGTCTTTACAGTTCCTGGAGGGGACGGGGCTGTGGAAAAAGTGACCCAAGGAGGGGAGGTGGTAGTGCTGGGCCTGTACCCACCCCAGATTCCTCTGAGATTCGAAACTGCCAAAACCCAGTACAGCCAGCTATCAACACCAGCTGAAACAGTTTCTTGGGGGCCACCTACCCCGCCATGGAGGGGATCCAGAGAGATCCGGGGTAACCACCACCCCGACCCGTGACACACCCACAGTGATAGTCAGAGGGCCCCCACCCTCCCATCAGAGGCATCCCCTCACCTTGGCAACCCCTCTGTCTTCTCCCTCCTTCAGCAGGCACTGCAAGGCCATAGGTTTGTAGCTCTGTCCAGCGAGTTCAGGGCTGGCCCTGCCAGCACCCGCCCTCCAACACCACCACCAGCAAAAAGAAAAAATACACACACACACACACACACACACACACACAAATCCTCTCCCTGTCCTTCCTCCTTAGGGTAAGCAGTGGCTGCCCCAGTCCGCTGTTTCCGGCTTCTCTGTCTACCCAGGTCCCTCCCTGGAGCTCTGACGACACAGAGAAGAGAAAGTAGGCTGGAGGAGGAAGAGGAAGAAAGGGGTGAGTGTTGTGTGTGTCCTGTGCCAAGTGGTGGGGAGACAGGACTGAGACTCAGGGCCCTGACCGGAGGGGAGATTGATCCCCACTTACTCTTTTTCTCCAAAAGTGATAAACTTTTCTCCACAAAGTTACCTAATGTCAAGCAGAGCCAAGCCTCTCCAAACTGCCTCTCCCGTACTCAAACTTTCACAGAGGTCCTGGCTCATGAGGGCCTGGGCTTCCTAGTGTCTGTGGAAAAGCAAATTCCTCCAGGCTCAGGCTCCGCGCTCCCTCCAGTGGAGGACCCTGAAAAGCAGGCGGGGAGCTGGTTGCAATCTGGAATGCCTACAGCCGGGCCCCCTCCCTTCTTGGTAGGGAACGCCTTAGAGATCTCATGACCTCTGATGGGAGAGAGTGAGAAGGACTGGACCCCAAGCTCAGAATTCTGGAAGACTGCAGGAGTCCTTCAGACTGCCCCTCCTCACAAGGTGCTATTAGTCAGAGCCTGGTGGGAGTGGGCACTAGCTAGAGTTTCTGCCTGCAGATCTCCAAGGGACAAGTTGGAATACGAATCTGCTGTACAGCCTTGGTCGAGTTCCTGTTTCTGGGGTAAACACTGAGACACACCCAGAAACAAACACACATGTACAACTTCCCCAGCCACAAAACCACACACACACACACACACACACACACATACACATGTGCAGGCAGGCTCACAGACATGTCAGCACTCAGAGCCACATACAGCCACAAGGAGACACATACATACGTAAGGCTTGCATGGCTTCTGAGTCATCATCATAACTAATGGATAGCTTCTGCAGCTTTTTCTGGAGGAGGCCAGGAGATCCAGAGAGGCCTAAAAACCCCCAAACTGAGAGACACGGTGTGTGGAGAGGGTGGTTCCAGGGGGAACTGGGAGGTGGGAGGTTTCTACTACCCTCCTCTGTTCAGAAACAGGGCAGGGCTGAGGGGGCCAAAGCTAGGCCTATACTGCCCCCTGGTGCCTGAATTGATTCCCAGAACCCAGCTCCTCCTTCCACCCCACGTGGATGGGCACGTGTGTGCAAGAATGCAAGGGTGTGTGGGCCCAGCCAGGCAATAGAGGGTGGTAAGAACTGGGGCTCTGGAGACAGGCTTCTTAGGTTCAAATCCTATTAACATCGCTGATTGCACAACTCTGGGCAATTTACTCTCTGTGCTTCAGTTTTGACATCTGTAAAATGGAACAAATAATAGTCTTAACTGACAAGGTTATGAGTAAAATGTGATAATACATATGAAGGCTTAGAACAGTGTCTGTCCCTGGCTGGTGGCTCAGTGGATAGGTGCAGGCCTGCAAACCCAAAGGTCGCTGGTTCAATTCCCAGCCAGGGCACATAACCAGGTTGCAAGCCAGGTCTCCAGCCAGGTCTGTAGCTGGAGGCAGGTGAAAGGCAACTATACATTGATGTTTCTTTCCTTTTCTTCCTCCCTCCCTGCCCTTCTCTCTAAAAATAATAAATAAAATATTTAAAAAAGAAAGAAAGAAAGAAGAAAAAAAGAAGGAAAGAACAGTGCCTGGCACATAGTGAACACTAAGCACTATTTTTATGGCCCAGAATAAACCAGACAGAAGGAAGGCAGAAAGGCCTCCATTCTACATAGGGTCCTCTGATTTGGGGGATAGTATTCACTCCACTAAGACAAAGCCTACTAGAGGTATTTGTGTTTATGCATTTACTATGTCTGGAAGGCAATGAATAGAAGAGGAGGGAGAGCAGGGGTGAGATGCAAGCAGGTAATCTGTCCTAGGATTGCAGTGTGTGCATACAAATGCTCACGGCACACATGGTTTGGATGGTTCCCAGGTGCCCACTCTGCCTGCAGACTTTCACAGACAGGGGCTGAATTCAGGCTTTGTCATCTAAAGCTCTCAGAAGACTCAAGTTCCCCCAAACTTTTGCAAGAAAAGGAGCAGAATGCATACAATCTCTTAACACTGGTAGGAAAACGGTATTTATTGTCATCTTCTCCCATTGAGTACACAAATGGGGATGTTATGATGTCATGGAAAGAACCCAGAATTTAGAGACAAACCTAGCTTGGGTCTGATTCTACTTTGCGTCTACCCCTTTAAACATTTATTTTTTAAAGATTTTATTCACTATTTTTAGAGAGAGGGGAAGGGAGGGAGGAAGAAAGGAAGAGAAATATCAATGTGTGGTTGCCTTTCACCTGCCTCCAGACCTGTTACAGATCTGAATAGAGACCTGGCTTGCAACCTGGTTATGTGCCCTGGCTGGGAACTTGAACTATCAACCTTTGGGTTCACAGGTTGGTGCCTATCCACTGAGCCACCAGCCAGGGCCTACCCCTTTAAATGGAGACAATAGTTACATATACTTTACATGGCCTAGGCTAGGGAGGTGTCTACGATGCAACACTTAAGGCAGTCCTCACCTTCAGATGGTGAAGTTGCAGGATTGGCTCAACTTTGTGTAATGGCACCCCCTCTTGCACAACCCTGTGAGTGCCGCAATTGTCTTACCCTCTTCCAGACCCTACCATCCCACCAAGTGGATGTTAAGACTGCACAAAAGAAAGCATAGGAAAAAGGAAATACACTGCTGGTTGTAACCAACTGAGCCACAAAATCAGTTTGGTGAGTGTATCAGTTTTCTGTGGCTGCCACAAGAGTACCACAAGCTGGGTGGCTTAAACAAAGTATTGTCTCACAGTATTAGAGGCTAGAAGTCCCAGATCAAGGTGTTGGCAGGGTTGGTCTTTTCAGAGGGCTGTGAGGGAGAATCTGTTCCAGGCCTTTCTTCTTCTCTTGTGGATGGCTATCTTCATGTTCACATGGCGCTCACCCTGTATGGGAGTCTATCTCCAAATTTCCCCCATTTTTCTTAGGACACCAGTCATATTGGATTAGGACCCAACCTAATGACCTTATTTAACTTGATTACCTCTGTAAAGAAAGACCCTGTCTCAGCCCTGGCCGGGGCTCAGTGGATAGGCGCTGGCCTGGGAACCCAAAGATTGCTGGTTCTATTCCCAGCCAGGGCACATAACCAGGTTGCAAGCCATGTCTCCAGCCAGGTCCTTAGTTGGAGGCAGGTGAAAGGCAACCATACACTGATGCTTCTCTCTCTTTCCTCCCTTTCTTCCCTTCTTTCTGAAAATAATGAATGAAATCTTAAATAAATAAATAAATAAATAAGACCCTATCTTTTAATAAGGCCACATTCTGATGTACCAGGGGTACCTCATATGAATATGAATTTTTGATGGACATAAGAATTCAACCCGTTAATATATGAATGTTCAAGAGACAGAGTTCAATCCATAACTGAACATTGATCATCACTTTTTAAGTTTTTATTATTTTATATATTTATTGATTGATTTGAAAGAGAGAGAAACATCAATGGGAGAGCGAATCATCAATTGGTTGCCTCCCATATTATATGTGTCTTAACTGGAGATTGAACCCACAACTTAGGTATGTACCCTGGCTGGTAATCAAATCCCCAACTTTTTGGTGTATTGGACTTTACTCCAACCAACTGAGCCACACTGTCCAAGGGAATCATCACTTTTAAAAAACAAAATAGAGTCATGGCTGGTGTGTCTCAGTGAATTGAGCACCGGGCTGCGAACTAAATAAAGGGTTGCTGGTTTGATCCTCAGTCAGGGCACATGCCTTGGTTTTGGGCCAGGTCTCTAGTTGGGGGTGTTTGAGAAGCAATCGCACACTGATGTTTCTCTCCCTCTCTTTCTCTGTCCCTTTCCCTCTCTCTAAAATTAAATAAATAAACTCTGGCTGGTGGCTCAGTGGATAGGATCCAGCCTGCGAACCCAAAGGCCGCTGGTTTGATTCCCCAGTCAGGGTACATCACCAGGTTGCAAGCCAAGTCTCCAGCCAGGTCCATAGCTGGAGGCAGGTGAAAGGCAACCATACATTGTTGCTTCTCTCCTTGTCTTCCTCCCTCCCTGCCTTTCTCTCTGAAAATAATAAATAAAATCTTTTAAAAATAAATTAAATAACATCTAAAAACAAAACAAAACAAACAAAACACCAAAGTAGAATAGGATAGGATAGGATAACAAATAAAATACCAGAACGCATCACACAAAATAGTAAAGATAAGTAGTGTCGGAGTCTTAGGTCTTGATGTAAAAGATGTTTTTAGTGCAAGTTGTGAATTTATTTTTAAGATTTTTTAATTCATTATTTTTAGAGAGAAGGGCAGGGAAGGAGAAAGACAGAGAGAGAAACATCAATGTATGGTTGCCTTTCACCTGCCTCACGCCATGGACCTAGCTGGAGACCTGGCTTGCAACCTGGTTCTGTGCCCTGGCTGGGAATCAAACCAGCGACCTTTGGGTTTGCAGGCTGGTGCCAATCCACTGAATCACAGGTTTTGAATTTTAAAAGCATAATTTGGACGTTGGTTAACATCACAAATCACTTTGCATTTTTAAAAAAATTTTATCGTTGTTGTATTACATCCATATCCTTTTTGCTCCCTTCTGTCCCCCTCCCCACCCACCCATTTCCCCCAAATTCCCCCCAAAGTCAATCCCACCTGTTGTCCATGTCCATGGTTCCTTTATACTAGGTTCTTGTCTAAACTGCTCCCCTTCCTGCATTTCTTTATAATTGTTTTATGGGTATATCCTTCTTCTCTGACAAGAACATAAGCTCCTGGAGGACAGGGAATCATATCCTGTAAACACTGCTGTGGAGCTAGAAAAGACAACATTGTTTTTCTTACTGGTACAAACAAGGGCTACTGTTTACTGTGTATCTGGTGGTGGGCTAAATGGTTGTTTATTTATTTATTTTCAGAGAGAGGGGAATGGAGGAGAAAGAGAAGGAGAGAAACATCAATATGTGAGAGAAACATGGATCAGGTGCCTCTTGCACGCGCCCAACTGGGGACCTGGCCTGCAACTCAGGCATTTGCCCTGACTGGGAATCAAACGACAACCTTTCAATTTGCAGGCTAATGCTCAGCCCACTGAGCCACACCAGCCAGGACTGAGCTAAATGTTTTACATATGCTAAGTTTAGAGGTGGATTGATGGCAGGAGTTCAATACATTTCACAGGCAAAAATGAGTGGGTGCCATGCTCAGGAGTACTAGGCAGCAAGCTGGGATTTGTGGAAAATCGACAGATAAAAGAAAAGGTCACAGCAGTGTGGGAAGACACTGTGGACCCCTAGCCAGTTCTGTCTCTCAGACCTTTGCTATTGCCCTAAAATTTCCATCCACCTTGATGCCAACCCACCCACCACCTAAATTAGAGGAAACAGAGGCACTCGCTTGGGAACTCCCACTTTCCTGCTCCCTATCACCTGACATATTCAGCAGCTCCTGTGACCACCCCACCTCCGGTCCCACCATCGCTGCTCAGAGGAGAGAATGTCTGTGTCTGCCCCCTACCCAAGGGGCCACCGATGCTCAGGGTCCCTCCCTTCTGCTTCCTCAGGCACTATTTCATTTATTATGCCCTTGATCCTCCAAATCTGTAACCTCTTGTTTTTAATTATTTCAGCTCTTAAACTGCAGCATTTGAACATGTTCAACTCTCTCCCACCTTCAAAAAAGCGAAATCAAAACCAATCCACCCCAAATCCATGTCCAGTTAATTCCTCAAAATTTTGTTGGGTGTCTGTTTTTAGGCTTTTACATCTGAGAGAGGGACTCCAATTAGTTAACAAGTAATAATACTACAGGACAATCAGAGCTATGACTCCAGTGAAGTACAGGGTGCCATGAGAGTACATAGGGGAGACATATAGGCTAGGTAGAAGATAGAGGAGACCAGAGAGGTCTTCCTGGAGGAGGTGATGCCCAAACCAAATTTTGAAGAGA
Source organism: Noctilio leporinus (assembly GCA_004026585.1). Classification (NCBI taxonomy): domain Eukaryota; kingdom Metazoa; phylum Chordata; class Mammalia; order Chiroptera; family Noctilionidae; genus Noctilio; species Noctilio leporinus. The sequence continues at coordinate 26,746 of PVIW01002565.1, forward strand.
AAACAGGAATTATTTAGGCAAAGAACAAGAGAAGAGTAGCATATGCAAAAGCACAGCGACTATGGGATCATAGTACCTTCTGGAAATGTGCAGCTGTCAATGGGACAATTAGGAGATTTAGGGCAGGTGAGTAATATCATGAGCTTTAGTAGAGAGACTACCCTACCTGTAGTGTAGAGGAGGGATTTAAGGTGTACATCCAAAGCCAGGAGAACAGTTCAGATGGAGGAGGAGAGTATTTAGTGGAGGAGTAGAGATGAAGCAGTGTGGAATTGCAGCTGGTTTACGAAGAGAATACATGAGGAGCCAGTGGGTTAGGAAATAATAGAGTCAAGGAACTGGAAGTCTCAAGAGATCTAAAGACCAGCCTTCCTGGGAGTAAGAGAGAGAAAGAGCTGGGAAGCTGGAATGTTGTGGTCAGAGACAGGGGCTGAGATTTCAGTCTAGCTCTCCTGGGAGGTTTTGTGGTGCAGGTTGTGGCTATTGCAGTGAGTGGCTGTGGCAATAAGGAGGTGAGTCATTAGAGATGCCAAAGGCAAGAAACCAAGATGCAGGCCAGGGTGCTGCTGGACTGTACCTGCATGAAGATAGAAGTTATCTGGATTTGCAAAAGACCTACTGATAGGCAGGAAAACAGTGAGTCCAATTCCAAAGTCCTCAAGGGGTGTCATCAGTGGATGACGGCAAAAACAATAAGGACGGTTTAGTGAGGCTTTATGCATTACTTCAATTCCTACTGTAAAAACATATAAGCTCTGTACATTTTATCCTACAATACGATGAAATAGAACTATGTGCCCAACACAGTAGCCACTAACCATATATGGCTATTTAATTTTAATTTTAAGATTCAATTTCTTAGAGGCACTAGCCACATTGCAAACGATCAACAGTCACATATGGCTAATGGCTACTATATTAGCACAGATATGAGACATTTCCATCATCACAGAAAGTTCTATTGGATAGTGCTGATTGTCCTTATTTTTACAGATGAGCAGATTGCAGTGTGGAAAGTTTAAGTAACCCATCCAAAGCCAAAGAGCTGGCAAGTAAATTGGGATTTGAACCCAGTCAGTCTGGCATAATCACTGTGGCCCTGAAGTTGCATGCTCCCCATTTTCTCAATGGAAGGTGAAACAACTGGCTCTTATAAAGAGGAATTTATATGACTATCAGGGCAAACACTGATGGTGCCTACTCAGCAGCAAGCCTTTCTCCCTTGCAGTCAAAGTCTGGATTTTGTACCAGTGTTCCCCTCCCATGTGTTCAGGGATGAATCTCATTGATCTAACCCATCACAGTATTTTCATTCTCCTGGCCAGTAGGACCATAGCATTTTGTTCTTCTTTATACCAAGTGTGCATGTGAGACTGAAACTGCTGCAACCATGTTGCAACTGTGAACAGAGATACTATCAATATTGAGGATCAAGTAGCAATACAAAGAGGAAGAAATCTCTCCATGAATCAACCAGTCCTCAACCTACTCTAGATGCCCTCTTGTTCAATCTGCTTTAATCAGGTTGTCTGTAACTTGCTGCTAGATGAATCCCTAACTGAACTCTTGGTGGAGCCATACTAACTATAGGAAATGACGAGCCCAGAGCAGACTGACTGCCCATGCTCCCACCACCACTTGTTTTCTTCATGTGGAAGAATAAGTGATATCTCTTTAAAGGAAGAGCATCCTCAGACAAGCAAAGAAGAGTAAGGACAATCCGAGCCAAAGGTGGCCCAGGGCTCTGTGCAAGAATAGGGGTAGAGAGCAGTACAAGGGTGGTCAGGAAGAGGAAGCCCTGGGCTGAGTGGAGAAGGGTAGACATTCACAGAGGCCTGCCAAGGATAACAGGATGTGAGCAATAGCAGTGTTAGCTGATCCCAAGGTTCCAAATGAAGTCCTGGAGTGGTCAGAGGCTTACTGTGGCCAACAGACCTTCACCTCAAAGAAGAACAAGTAGCAGCCCTGGTGGGTGGGCAAAGTCAAACATCTCTGGATGGAGCTAGCTGTGGTTAGGATTGAGCCTCTGCAAGGAAATTTCAGCCCTCTAACTAGCACAGTAATTACTGTCTTCTCTCCCTCTGCCCCACCTTCTCTTCCCCTGTACAGCCAAGCTTCCCGGGATAGTTATTCATACTGTCTTCTTTCCCTTACCTCCTCAGTACATTGCCAGCTGACCATTGTTTCTACCAGTCCGATGAAACTGTTCTGGCCTATGTCACACATGCCTGCCCCTGCCTCTCTCTCACTGGACTCTCAGCAGAATTCTCCACTGTGAGCCACTCTTGAGTAAGCTCTACCCTCACTGGTTTTCATGATCCCATTCTCCTGGTCTTCCTTCTACCTCTCTGGGTGCTCCTTCTCAGTCTCCTGTCTTCACAGATGACTCTTCTTGTGTAATCTCATCCAGACCCAAGGCTGCAGCATCCAGGGGCAAAGCAACATAATACGGTGGTTAAAACCAGGGCCGCTGCAGTGAGGCCACCAGGTTCAAATCTCTGCCCTACCGCTTGGTTGCTGTATGACATCCAAGCCCTATCAAGACGAAGCTCATTATCCTTGTCAGCATCTCCACCCAAGAGAGGCACCGTTCTGCTTTTTCCCCACCATAAATTAGTTTTGTCTGAGAACTCCTATAAATGGAATAAAACAGCATGTGCATTTATGCCTACCTTCTTTTACTCACCATGTTTTGAGATTCATCTGTGTTGTTGTATGTACCCATAGTTTGTCCACTTTTATTACTAAGAAGTGTTCCATTGTAGAGACATACCACAATTTGTTTATCCTGCCCCCTCCCCAATGATAGACACCTGGGTTGTAGCCAGTTTTTGGCTATTACAAAGAAAACCGATGTAAACATTCTTCTTTCAACCTTTGTGTGAATGTTTTCATTTCTCTCTTGCATAACTAGGAGTATAATTGCTGGGTTACAGGGTAGGTATATGCTTAGTTTTATGAGGAACTTCTACATATTGTTCCAAATAGATAGTACATTTTGTATTCCCAACACTGTATCAGAGTTTCAGGTGCCCTACATTTTTACTAATATTTGGTATTAGTAATATTTGGTATTAGTCAGTTATTTAAACTTTAACCATTCTAGTGAGTATGGAGAATTATCTCATTGTGGCCTTAGCTTGCATTTTTTTCCTTTAAATATTTATTTAATTTTTAGAGAGAGGGGAAGGGAGGGAGAAAAAGAGGAAGGGTAACAGGAATGTGAGAGAGAAATATCAATTGGCCTCCTCTCGAACATGCCCCAATGAGGGACTGACCCCTGCCCAGGCATAAGCTCCAACCTGGAATTGAACCAGTAACCTTTCACTTCACAAGACAATGCCCAACCAACTCAACCACACAGCCAGGGGTTAATCTGCATTTTCTTGATGACTAAAAATATTGAATACTTTTTATAGATTTATTGGCCATTCCTATATGTTCTTTTATGAAGTATCTGCTCAGATTTCTTATCCATTTGTTTTTAAAAACTGGATTGTCTTTCGCCCTGGCTGATGGCTCAGTGGATAGGTGCCAGCCTTCGAACCCAAAGGTCGATGGCTTGATTCCTAGCCAGGGCACACAACCAGGTTGCAAGCCAGGTCTCCAGCCAGGTCCATAGCTGGAGGCACGTGAAAGGCAACCATACATTGATGTTTCTCTCCCTCCCTTCCCCTCTCTCTAAAAATAATCTTTAAAAAATTGGATTGTTTGTCTATTACTTGTTATAGGGTATATCCTGTATAGTCTCTCTTAAAAGTATTGGTCACACAAACTGGTTTTTTTTTTTTTAATGTTTTATTTATTTATTTTTAGAGAGAGGGAAAGAAACATCAATGTGCAGTTGTCTCTCACATGCCCTCACCTGGGGAACAGACCCGCACAATCCAGGCATGTGCCCTGACTGGGCACTGAACCTCTGACCCTTTGGTTCACAGGCTAGTGCTCAGTCCTCTGAACCATACCAGCCAGGGTGACACAAAACTGTTTTAGTGATATTGACATTGGCTTGATACTTTTGGGACTCTGCGTGTGTGTAAAATCTGGATACCATTTTTTTCTTAATGTCTTTTGATGAGCAAAACTTTAAGTTTTGTTTTTTTTTTAAGATTTTATTTCATTATTTCTAGAAAGAGGGGAAAGGAGAGAGGCAGAGAGGGAGAGAGACATCAATGTATGGTTGCCTTTCACCTGCCTCCAGCCACAGATCTGACTGGAGACCTGGCTTGCAACCTGGTTATGTGCCCTGGGTGGGGAATCGAACCTGTGACCTTTGGGTTTGCAGGCCAGCGCCTTACCCACTGTGCTACCAGCCAGGGCTAAAAGTTTAAGTTTTAATGTTTCTTTTATGATTATTGCTTTCTATGACTTAAGAAAGTTTTGCCTACCTCCAAGTCATGAAAATATTCTGAACTTTCACCTAAAAGCTTTATGATTTTAACTTAAAAAAAATATTTTTCATAGAGAAGGGAAGGGAGGGAGGAAGAGAGGGAGAAACATAGATGTGTAAGAGAAACAATCAGTTGCCTCTCACATGTCCCCAACTGGGGACCTGGCCTGCAACTCAGGCATGTGCCCTGACAGGGAATCGAACAAGTGACCTTTTAGCTTGCAGGCAAGCACTCAATCTACTAAGCTATACCAGCCAGGGCCATGACTTTAGCTTGTATAGCTTAGATCTACGATCCATTTTGAATTAATTTTTGTACATGACATGAGGTAAGGGTAAGATTCACTTATTTATCCCATATGGATATTCAGCTCTTCCAGCACCATTTGGTGAAAAGATATATTTCCCCAGTGTATTACTTTGACATCTTTGTCAAAAACCAAGTGACCTTTAAGTGTGAATCTACTTTTGGTCCTCTGATCTGTTCCATGGATCTGTTTATTGATCCTTATGCTGTCTTAATTACTGTATCCTGTAAGTCTTAAAGTTAAGTAATGTAAGTCTTCCAGGCTTTCTTAGCATTGAGATTTTAAAAACTCTTCCAAGTGATTCTAGTGTTCTGCCCAAATTTAAGAACTTTGAGAATATTCTAATGTGGACCAAAGTTTCCAGACCCAGCTTTCTCTAGTCCTATCCTCTAGGGCAACATGATAAATGAATTAGTAAACTTGATCCTAACACCTTGGTCTGGAATCTTCTTCCTCTTTTAGTTTTATGGCTGATGCATTAAGGACTTCATCAACTTTTTATCTGGCTCCCCACTACTTCTAGGAAAAAAAAGTCTAAGTGGCTAAAATCACCCTTTGTGATTAGGCTCCCTAATACTTCATCCATCACTCTCCCCAAGTTCCTTGAACTTCAGCCATATCATACTAGTCATTCTTCAAATGTGTTTTTTTTTTCTTTTTCTTTTTTTACTGTTAGCTAATGTCTTTTATTAACTCTTATATAATTACTTGTTTGTTGAAGTAACAGGTCAGACATTTGCCACAACAATATCTGTCAAAGTGGCTGGCCATGAAAACTCCAGCACCACATTCACCTGAAGGGCACTCCAACAAGGCAACTGACTTTGTCATTCTCATCCACCTTATGCTAGATCAGAACAGCCAGCTTAAGCTTCTTTCTCTTATTCTTAGTCTTCTTGGGAGTGGTATAAGACTTCTTCCTTTTCTTAGTACCACCATAAAGACTCAACACAAAATAATGAGTGAACTCCTTTTGAATGTTGTAGTCAAAGCACATCCACCTTCCAGTTGGAATTCAGGAGGAATTCCTTCCTTATCCTGGATCTTGACCTTTACATGTTCTATTGTACCCAAGGATTCAACCTTGAGAGTGATGGTCTCCCTTGTAAGGGTTTTCATGAAAATCTGTCTTGGCAGCAGGTCCACCACAAATGACAGATCAGAAGGCTTCCTCAAGTGTTTTAAACTTCTTCATGCCTCCATGCCTTTGCCTGCCCACCAGCCTAAAACATACCTTCCTCCTGTCATTTTCTTCCTCTTTCAACATGTAGCCAGGCATCATCTACACTGATGTACTTTGACCCCCTTATCTGGAATAAGTATCCTGCCCTGGTTCCCATGACTCTCCATGCTTTCCCTCATCATAGACATTAAGATGGTACAACTTAAAGGTACAACTATCTATCATCGTGTTGCACCAATCCACTAACCTGTAAGCTCCTGAAGACTGAGACTATGTGTTTCCATTTCTTGTCCCTCATGCCTACCAATGTGCTCAGCACATATGCAATACCTAATACATGTTTGTTAAATGTATGAAAACTGGGCTCCAATCTGCATTGTAATTTGGAGCAAAATTCCTTAATCTCTTTGGGCCCCTATTTCTGTGTCTACAAACTGCAAATAAGACCTATGACACAAGGTGGTTATGTGACTCAAGTGAGCTAATCCATGTAAAATCTATTGTGTGAGTTGGTACACAGTAAGTACTAGCTCAATAAATTGGTTCTTTCCACCTTCCACCAGACCCATCAGATCACCCTTCCTATTTACACTTCTTCAGCTGACCACTAGGTGGTGTCAGTCTCCGGCCTGACATCCATTCTCAGGGCAGCCCCCTTATTACCCCCAACCCCGTGCCTATTACATTCAGACAGGAAAAGGTAATTAGCCTTGGCTGGTAGCTCAGTGATTAGGCACAGGCCTGTAAACCCAATGGTAGCTGGTTCGATTCCCAGTCAGGGCACATAACCCGGTTGCAAACCAGGCCTCCAGCCAGGTCCATAGCTGGGTGCAGACGAAAGGCAACCATACATCAATGTTTCTCTCCCTTTCTTCTTTTCCCCTTCCCCTCTCTATAAAAATAAATACACTCTTTTTAAAAAGATAATTAATGATATGTTGGGAGATCCAAAAAATAAGATATCCTCTCTCACACCAACTTCTTTGCCTACTGTCACCATTCTAGGTATCCTGGTTATAGATTGCAGAGAATTCCTCTTTGCTTTCCCACTATTTTGGTTATAATTTCAACCCAAAAATTTGAAGATAGAAAACACTTCTTTCCTAGAAGTAGGGAGAAGACGAAAAGCTGAGGCAGAGAGGGGTTGCATAATGAGTGCTATAGGAGAAGCACAGAAATACAATCACATTCCATGAGAAAGGAATCAATTATGATTGTTTCCTCCACTAGCACAGGCATCCCATCAATCAATCAGGAGTACCTAACAGTGGGTGGATACAAAGAAATAAAACACATCCTTGCCCTTAAGGAGTTTATGGTCTGGTAGTAGACAAAACTCACAGAATTAAGTGTTAATATCTAAGTACCAAGGCTATCCTGAGTGCAAGTTTGGAACAGGAGAGATGGGCAGAGGGAGAATAATAAGAGAGCTTTACTGAGGAGGGTAGAGAGGAGCTAAGAGAACAGATCATTAAAGGCTCAGGTAGAAATATGCATTCTCTCATCTTACAGAGACACCCTCAGCAGTTCATATAATGGAATAACCCAAGTATTCAACAACCTCAACAGATTGTGGAGAATCCAAGCAAGAAGATTCCAAGCAGTCAATATAAAAAGAGGGCTAGATGTGTGTACAATGTGGAAAGAGATCAAAATAAAGTTAATTGAAAATATATAGTAATATACCAGGTCTCCAGCCAGCTTTGTAGCTGGAGGCAGGTGAAAGGCAACTATACATTGATGTCTCTTTCCCTCTCTGCCTCTCTTCCTTCCCCTCTATAAAAATAATAAAGTCTTTATTTTTTAAAATTAATAAACTAAAAAAAGAAAATATATAGTAATATATATTACATGAGTTCATTTGTGGTTTTAAAGGATGTTTATGCATATTTGTTTATCTTTAAAAAATAACTCTTGGGGCCCTGGCTGGTGGCACAGTGGATAAGGTGCCAGCCTGCAAACCCAAAGGTTGTTGGTTCGATTCCCCAGCCAGGGCACGTAACTAGGTTGCAAGCTAGGTCTCCAGCCAGGTCCATAGGTGAAAGGCAACCATACATTGATGTCTCTCTCCCTCTCTGCCTGTATCCCTTCCCCTCTCTCTAAAAATAATAAATAAAATCTTTAAAAAGAAAACCAAAAACTGTTGGAAGGAGACCCACAGAATTCTCAGTAGTGGTTACTCTGAGTGAGGGTGGGACTGAAGAATGGGAGCGTGGAGAGCAGTAAGCTTACTTTTCACCTTGTACCTTCCTATACTCTGAGTTTTTTAAACTACTAATTATTACCATTTTTAAAATATATAGTTGAAAATAAATACATGTTCACATTCAGAAGCTAATAGGTAGCAAATAAAAAGTGTTGAAAGCCCTGGCTGGTAGCACAGTGGGTAAGGTACTGGCCTATGAACCCAAAGGTTGCAGGTTTGATTCCCCAGACAGGGCACATAACCAGGTTGCAAGCCAGGTCTCCAGTCAGATCTGTGGCTGGAGGCAGGTGAAAAGCAACCATACATTGATGTCTCTCTCCCCCTCTCTGCTTCTCTCCTTCCCCTCTTCCTAAAGATAATGAAATAAAATCTTAAATAAATAAATAAATAAATAAAAGTGTTGACATGCTGGCAGAGGCCAGACTTTGGAAGCCCCTCACTGGGAGGGGAGTTCATACTTGATTTAGTTGTCTACAGACATCCAGTAGAGGCTTACCCACCAGGAAGCAACCAAACAGGGAAAGCAGATTTAGAAAAAGTTGCTTGTGTAATAAGGTAGCTAAGCAGGGAAAGGAAGGAGCCTGGCCCCTCACATGCTACATGTGGTCCCCCCATCCAGCTTTTTCCTTTCAAAGATGTCTGAAATCTGTTTCAATCTGATTTCACTTAGACCATCATCTTGGGAGAGGCTCCTGAGAGAAGGAATCTAGTAGACATTCAATTAAAAACATCGCGTTCCTGGCATCTGGCATGTGCCTATCACCGTGTTAGCCCATGAGGGTTGTATAAATGGATGAGTAAGATTCCGCTTCAGCACGAAGAAAGTAAAAAATATGACAGGCCTTGAGCACCGACATGCAAGATGAGACATAACTGGCGAAGAGTCTGAGATTTCCAGCCTGGGAAACTAAAGGTAGGTGGCCTTGGACTGGAGCAAAGCCAGCCCAGAAGGAGCTCTGGTTTGGGGGAAAGGTCTAGTTCCCTTTGGACTCCTCTTTGCTCTCACTGCCAGCAACGGCCAAGTCCTCCATGCAGCTCCGCTTTCTGCCAGGGACAGAGTGGAGGACTTCGGACTTTCCCTTGACCAGAATTTTAAAAGGGAGAAGCGTAGTGCAACCCTCCTTTATATCGCTAACGTCAACTGCTGGCAGCTAAAAAGCCTGCTGTCTCCCTGAACTCTGACTTCCAGACACCAGAAAATCAGACAACCAGGGCACAGCCTTAGAACACCGCCCAGAAGGGGGCAGTGGCCAGAAGCACATTCACAGGGCTCTGGAAACCGCCCGGCGCCTCTGGACTCAAAGCAGCGTTCCCGAACCGGCACAGGGCCCGGACAAAGGTCCGGCACTCAGCAGACAGCTCCTTAAAATTCGACTCCACAGTCCCTCATCGTATTCCAAATCCCAAACCCCGACTTGGTGGGAAGCCCAGTCAGAAGGTACAAAAAAACAAAACACCAAACAAAAAAATAAATGAGTCCCGAACTCTTGGAGCGAAGGGGGTGGCCCCACCCGCTGGTGACTCACCCCCCTCCCAACAAGAGCCCGCCCCTCCCGCGCCCGGTGCCAGGCGAGCAGGGCGGGGCGGGTACTAAGGTGGGCTCCATCCCGAAGCCCTAGGCAAGCGGACAAGCACCGGCGTGTCCCCGTGGTTGTCCCTGTTTACTCCGAGCGCCGGAGCGAGGTGGGGGCGGGCCCTCGAGGTCCCTCCCCCACCCCGCCTCCCACCACCGCAGGCCCCAGTCCTGGTTCCAGTCTCGCACAGTTGCGGAATCCAAGCTCAGCCTTTCCCCGTTTCTTCCCCGAGGACTGGCCCTGCCCCCACCCTAGGCCGGCGAGGCTCGGTCAGGGAACCTCGAGGAAACCAGGCCTCTGCGCTGACCCCGGGTCTGGGGTCCCCAGGCCCGCTCTGCAATCCTAAGGCGCTGACACCCGGTTTCGGAGAGAAGCCGCTCGGCTCTCCTCGCCCACCGCCCACCCAGTCACCTCTCTTCTCCTCCGCAATTTGCAGCGAGGGGGAGAAAGGCCCAGTCTGGGGAGAGGACGCTCCCGGCCCCAAACCAGCCAGCGACGCCTCGGGACCCCCACTCTCGAACCACTGGCCGGAGTTGCACACCTCCGAGCCGCCGGGATCGCCCCCACCCCAGGGCTGCGCGCCAAACCGGCGCATGCGCAGTCACGGGACTGCCGCGTAGCTCCTCGCGCCCCCCCCCCGACTTTTTTTTTCTTTTCCCCGCCCCTTCTCTCCCTCCCTCCTCTACCCTTCCCCTCCCTCTCCCTCTCCCCCTCAGCCCGCCCCGCGGCACCTCAGTCCGCGGAACAGTGGTGCGAGCGCCAGGCCCGTGCACTAAGGAGGCTGAAACGAGGGGAGCCCCCAGAGCTCTCCCAGGCCCCTTCCAAGGGCTCCCCCACCCGGCCCACGCCCCCACTCCCCACCCCGCCTCCTCCCAATTGTGCATTTTTGCAGCCGGAGGCGGCTTGGATATGGGGCTGTGAGCTAGGGAAAGGGAAAGAGGAGCGGAGAGAAAAGCAGGGGTGAAGGGCTTGGGTTTGGGCGCAGGGGGCGTACCCTCGTCAGCAGACCCTCTGCAAGGGGCTCGGAACTCTGCCTCTTCACTCACGCCCCCGGTGCGCGTTGCCAAAAGACAGGATAAGAATAGAGGAGGAAAGGAGGAAAAAGGGGGACCCCCCAATTGGGGGGGTCGACGGCGAGAAGTAGCAGGACCAGAGGGTAGGGGGCTACTGCTCGCATCAGCCCACACCATGCTGACCCCGCCGCAGCTGCTGTTGCTGCCCCTGCTCTCAGCTCTGGTCGCCGCCGCTATCGACGGTAAGTGAGATTCCGCGGCCCCCTTGGATCCCTGGGGACATTCACTCCCCAGCCCCCACTTCTGCGTTCGGATGGGGAAGGGAGATGCAGGAGGGGGTGCCTTTTGTTATCCCAGTCCAGCTGACACAGCAGCGGCCCGACTGGGGGTGGGGTTGGGGGTCCAATTTGGAGGATGTGGCCCTGGGCAAATGATGCTTCCGGAGGGGGGCCCCCAGCCCAAACAAAGACCAGAGGCCTGGGAAGGGAGAGGAGGGTTCCCCCTTTTCCTCATCCCAGGATCCGGAGGCCTTCTCTTCCTACCTTTGGTTGGGGAGGGCCTCCACCTCCCCTACATCCTCTACGCCTCAACCCTCATCTGAATTGTGAAGGAATCTGGATTTGCAATATAGGGCTGCAAGAGTGGGGGGTGGCTTTTTGCGGTGGTCTCTGAATCTGGAAGGGAGAGCCAGGTCTAGAGTGCCCCACCAGGCAGAGGGCAAGCAGGCCCGATATGGCTGTAGGTGGAGAGGGAGGGCCACCGAAAGGCCCCCCCTGTTTGGGTGTGGAATCTGGGCCTGGGAGACCAGGCTTGGAGGCCTGGGTCCAGGATCCAGCCAGCTGCCAGCCTGGGTTCCGAAGTGAGCACTTCCCCCTCTCAGGGCCTCTGTCAGTAGTCTGGATAGGGCTGTATTGGGGGGTGGAGGAGAAGCAGGCGATGCTATGTGACTTTGAATTTTCCTTCGTAATTCCTGGGAGCTTTGAAATGAAAAACGTCAGATGTCATGCTTGGGGAAGGGGACTGGAGAATGGCCTGGAATGCTGAGGTGGGAGGGTGGAAGAAGGCTGCTTTCTAACTCTGACTTCTGGCATGATCAGTCTGGATTAGAAGGGGTTGGAGGTTGGATGGGGGTTATGCCTTTGCCCCCACTCTCCAATTACCTGCTTATTTGGTAAATGTGCTTATTTCCCTCCACCGTTTCCTGCCCTCCCCCATATACAGACTTTGTATACTGCAGTTAGATTTGGGCTAGAACTACCTCCCTTGTGGGGAACGGGTGCCCCCTCCCCGTTTTATGTTAGGTATTTTATTTTCTTTTACTTGTTAGTCACTGGTTCAAATCTTGCCCAAGTTTTGAGCTGGGGTCATGGGCTGGGCTTGGACGCAGCCCCTGATTTGAGAAGGGGTGGGATCTCACCGCTTCCCGTCATTTTAGTCCTGTCATCCAGAAAAAAACTGGGCCCAATAATCATTACGCACCCCTCCTCCATCTTCTAAATTTTGCCAGATTGGGATTGGGAAAGTTTTTCTCTGAAATCAGATTATCTCTCCCTCTCCTCCCCTGCCCCTGAATTGCTTCAGTTGGGAGAGGGAGGTTAGGAGGTCAGGAAGTAGCTATGCCCAGGAAAACAGTATATTCAATGGCCCTCAATTATGTCATCTTGGGGACCCTCTGTCTGCTCCTTCACCCTTGCCTCCCACAAACTACCTCAGTTATCTGCCCAAGAGGAGTAAAGATGATCTTCCCTGAATATCCTTCAGACCAGTCCTCACAGCCAGACCTTGCCCATGCCTTCCACTCTTAAACATTTTCTTTCCTCTTGTCATCAACTTTGTGAAGTGGGAGGGGAAACCGAGGCAGAGAAGTTTGTGTGTAGCAGCTTCTGGGAGGAATAGAAAAAACATTTAAGAGAGTGAGAGACCATCGGGAGCTCATGCTGGAGGGTGGATGGAGTTAAAAGCAAGGGTGGGTCTCTGTGAAGAGCAGAAACCTTTCCCTGCCCAGTCAGGAATAGCCCAGGTAGTGTCCACCCCAAGGATTCTAAAGCATTTCTGTTTGTCACACCAAGTTGGTCGGTGGTGAGTGGAAGAGAGAGACTGAACATGTTCTCCATAATTGTCTCCCTTACGCTGTCTCAAAATTTTCACTCAGTCCACAGCTGGAACTCCAGTTCAAACCTAACTGTATCCAAAGGCCCAGGGAAAGGACCCCTCCCCAAACTCACACTACTGTTCTTGCCTTGGAAATGGGAATATGAGTCATGGTTCCCACCCGCTTCGGGTCAGCCTGGGGAATTGCACAGGCCTGTAGGGACAGCACTATCCGGGCAGCCTAAAGGGTTCTTATATCCCTACCCTTGCCCTCATTTTCTAAACCCACAGACACAGAACTTCCTCCCTTGCGGTTAAGGAAACCTCCTGGCCCTGGCTTACCTGACTTAGTGTCTAACCTTCCTTCCTGCTGCTTTTACAGGCCTTGCTGCTCTTCCTCCAGGGAAGCAGCCCCGGGGTCTTCCCCACTTCTGCCTTCTCTGCTGTACTGGAACCCACCTGGGGGCCCCTTCTCTTTGGGGAGCAGTGACACTCTCTGCCAGTAGACAAAACCCAGTGTACTTGCTAAGGGGAGGATGGAGAAACGGGGTTAGGAATGGGAAGAAGGGCTATTGAGTATCCTGCTGAGGTTAGGTATGTTTAGTGTTGGGGAGGGCGGCCCGAGGCAGATCCAGCTCAGGGAAGAAGGCTGGCTGCTTCCCTCTCTCCTGCCCCTCTCCACATACCCTCTTGAATTATCAAACAAGCTGGATAGTTGAAGTGAATAATGAAGCTGAGGTGTTTTCCTCTTGAGTTCCAAACTCCTTTCTCTTCTGGTCAGACCCAGATCCTTGAACATCGTTCCTTACCTTCATCTTTCAAAGCAGGGGCATACAGGACATTGATTTTGGGATGGGTGTGTGTGTGTGTGTGTGTTTGTATTTTGATGTTTGGGGCTGCTTCACAGACTTCCTTATCTTCCCTTCTCACTCCTCCTCCCTCCGTTTTCTCCATAGTTTTTTGTCCCCAGCCTCTTCCCTATCACAGGGCCTCCTAAGGATGTCAGTCAGGGCCCTGGCCAGAGCCAGATCTTGTCCAAATGATCCAGCTCTTCAAAATTCCTTCCTTCCTCATCTGTATCTAACTCTCTTTCCTCCTGCTGTAGTCTCAGCCTCACACACCAGAACCCCAAATCTAGTTTATTCCCCCTCAGTAGTCTCTTTTCAGCCCCCTACCCCCCACCAGTTTGTGGACTCTCCAGCCTTCAAGTCCTCCAGCCCTGGCCAGGGATACTCATCACCCAGTTGAATGGGACTACATAAGAGTCCCTGACCTGGTAAGCTAACTGGGATATGAGCACTTGGAGAACCAACCTTGTCCCCCACCGCACTGTGCTCAGTCCCAGATTTCAGCCCAGTTAGCAGGATACTGCATTGTTTGGAGAAGGAAGCAGTTGGCGCTGGAGTGCTTCCCGTGCAGTGGCCCCAGGCATCAGGGTAAAACTTCCCTGGGAGAGAGGTGAGGGATGGTGAGGGAGAGGCATTTGTCCCTATTGCTCCTCCTAGGGAGATGAGTCTCCCCAGGCCTTGGCTTCCCGGTTGAAGAACCTTGTTTTCCATCCTCCCACTCTCTGGATTCTATGGGAGGCACTTATTCTGGGTTTCTCTTGGGTCAGAGATTGCTAGGGCAGGGACTCTGTCTCCCTAAATCAGGATATATGCTGCCCCCATCCTAACCTAAATCTCTGAGATACAGGGCGTTTATTTTCCAAGTTCATCCCACGATAACTATCTCATTGTCTTGGCAACCTCTGGACCCGTGTCTGTCTTTTCTGCCTCTGTTTGTCTGTCATTGGCATGTGCCCTCTTGGCTTTTCAGAAACTGTCTCTCACCTCTCCTATTGCCCATCCTTTGTGGCATTCCCTGCCCCATCTCCCTCAGTCTTTGTTGCTCGCTTTGTCTCCCCCTGTCTCCATCTGCCTCCATCCAGGTCTCTTGGTATCCTGAAAGCTACCCTGGAGCAGGAGTCTTTCCTGGGCTTTCTCACACGTTCCCACTTCAACACTGTTGTTATTCTTCCCCTCTCAGGCCGGACTGGGAATATCCAGTCCTGCAGTGGAAGCTCTTCTCCACTTTCTTTCAAGTTCTTCTCCCCCAATAATTTTGGAAATGGATTTTGAAGAGAGTGTTTCTGCAAAAAGGGAACCTGATCCACTTTGTGGGCTGAGTAAGAGGGAGAAAGGAGATATTTCAGAAGGAAAGAAGGAGGTTAGACTTCTGGCAGAACTTCCTCATGACCTGAGAACTAGAGAAAGGTCTGGAGAATGGGTCAGGAGCCTACAGCTCTTACTTCTGCTGAGGTTAAGCCATGTGTATGTGTGTGTGTGTGTGTGTGTGTGTTTTTTTGGGGGGGTGCGGTTAGGAGGGCTTAAAAAGGCCTGATGAGAGATATGATGACCTCCAGAAACATTTGAAGGGTCTGAATTTTATTTGTGGGGAAAGGAAAAGATGGTGGGGAGGTCACTTGTCAGACTAATGTACTGCTGAGTCAATATTGACTCAAGATGGAGGGGGAGACCCTTTGCCCCCCCTAGCAGTCCAGACCATCCTGTCTGTCCGTCTGTCCAGGCCGCAAAGCAGAGGCCCAGACTCAGGAATGACAAAAATGTATCTGAGCCTCACTGAGCTGCGGGAAAGAGCCACCGGGTAACACCCAAAATACATAAAATTCAGTGAAAAGCTCTCGGTTTGGGTTTGGGAGGCCCTTGCTGCCCCACCCCCATATGTTTGAAAGTTTAGATTCCTGCTGGTTCTGGCCCCCCACCCCCCACCCCTTGGCCACCCCTGGCTCCTGTGTTCCCTTAGATGTGTCATGTAGTTCCCTTTAGAAAACATCCCTCTGCAAGCAGCCTGTATATCTCCCTCGGCTGTGTCTGCTCTTGAAAAAGGCCCCAAGGGTCTCTTTCTGGAGTTTTCTGCCTCAGGTCTCCTGGTTCTTTAGGAAGCACCATCTGAGGTCTCACCTCTCCTGCTCCCTCTCACTGCCCCCGGGGGATGGAGGAAGGGGTTCCCACCTCTGGAGACTCCCTCAGGGCCTGCGCTTTCCCTCACCCTCTCTTCTCTGGCCAGACACTCTAATCCCCTTTCCCCACCCCACCCGCAGGTCCTAGAATCTGATAGAGGACCACAGCCAAGGCTCAGGCCGGGCAGTGTGGTCCATGTTGTGTCCGGATGCACAGCAAACCCTACACCTCCCGTCCTGGCTCTAGCTTGGTGGCCCTGGGGGCCATGGCTGGGCCGGGTGCCTGGATTTGAGGGGAGGCAGGGGTGTTGGCCAGAGTTAGCATGGCGGTCACATTCATCTCCAGGCAAAGCTGAGAACAGACAGCCCCTGTGTCCTGGTGTTCTCTCTGCAACCTCACTCACTCTCCTCCCTTTTTAGTCCCCTCCTCCTTCATCTCCCTCCTCTCCCTTCCCTCTTCTGTCCTGTTCTTGTTCCTCTCCTCCCGTCTGCACTGATGAACTTTGAAGGCTACCACCACCCATGATCCCCGCTTTCCACTCCCAGCCTCAGAGGACCAAAATAGTCCCCCTGCCATTTCACTTCTTCATCCTTTTCTCCATCCAGCTCCGGTGTCATGGCCAATGAGGAAACCACGTGTTCAGTTACTAATCACTCTGTGCCTCAGTTTCTTCATCTGTATGATGGGGATTGCAACAGTACCTACCTGACAGGGCTATGAGTGTCTCAGATCAGTGGCTGACCCATAGTGACCCTGTTGTAAAGTGCTATCTCATATTCTTAAGAAGCCCCAGTTCTCGTGAGGGGCAGGAGGCAAGGGAGGCCAGTAGTTAATCCCAAATTGAGGGCTGAATTTAGGGCAGTGTGGTTCCCTCTGGGTGCTGGTATCAGATGCAAGAGGCTGGGTGGAGGGGAGTGGGGGTGGCTGGAAGCTCCAAACAGATTACCAGCCTTCTACCCCACCCCCCACTGCAGTTCCCTCCCACCTCCGAGTGGGGCTTCCCTTGGCTGTGTAGACTGCCCCAAAGTAGGTTATTTGTTTCTTTCTTCCCCTCTCCCCCTGAAGGAAATCAAAGACAGGCCTCAGCCTTCAAACTCCAGATTCCTGGGGCTTTCTCCACTATCCCTGACAGGAAGTTCTTTCACTTATCTCTCCACGATCCTTGGGCTGTCCTGGCTCTTGGGACATGTGCACCCGCAAGCCCCCCTGTCCCTGGGCCCGAAGAGATGCTGCTGAGGAATAGAGGCCCTGAAGGCTCCTCTTCTTTCACGTTCCCATCCCCCACTCCCCCCCCTCCAACCTCTCTGCAAGAGCACATCTGGTTTGTGAATCTCTCTCATTCCAGCTTTCCAGTTTGCCAGCTGCTGTTTCCTCTGTGGAGTTCAGGCCAAAAATGGGGGTGGGGGACAGCAAGGGGGACAAAGTAAGGGCCAGAGAAGGGGGGGTTAAGGCTGGGATGCAGAATGGAGGGGAAGTTGGAGTGACCAACCAGTGACCTCAGGCCCAGGCTGTAAGTTCTGGTCCAGGAGGCGTGGGGGTGTGGACTAAGTCCAGGTTGGGGGAGCATGGGGGTGTCACGGGGGCCATTTCTGGGCTCCAAACATCCCATCTGCCTCTGAGTCCCATTCCAGCCTTCTATGCCACCCCAGCCCCTCCCCGCCCAGACAGTCTAGGCTGGCCCGGGGAAGAGGACCATTCTCCGGCATGCTAACTAGGCTGGCCGGCTGTTTCTCCGGGAAGACCTCACAGCTGGCCCAGTGGGGCAATGAACTCAGCATTATCCACCTCCTCAAGGGGCCTTTATTTTCTGCTCAGGGTGGGGGGTAAAGAAGGGGGACTAGGGGCGGGGGGCTGGCCCAGCCATCCTTGATGTGTTTCCTGAACCCAGCTCTCATCCTGGCCAGGGGCCTGAGTATAGTCCCTTCTGCCAGAGATGGAGATTAGGGAGGGAGGACATCTTCTCCATGTGGCCCCCCTTGGACCCTGTCCCCGCTGCACAGAGCCCTGACATACTTTCCTTCTGTTCCATCCCAGCCCTGAGCTCACTCTGCCCTGCATTTGAGGTACTGGTGTGCTGCCGTCTTCCCAGGAGGCTGTCTCCTGAGGGGGCATCGTGCTCTTCCTTGGCACCCCCGTGCCCAGTGCAGTTCCTGGCACAGAGCTGGTCTCCAGTGCATGCCAGCTGAATAGAAATGGAATTGATACAAGCTGAGGAAAAGGCGATAAAGAGCTGGGAGACTGAGAACCCAGCCCTGGTGAGGGGTGAAGGAGAGAAGGATATTTTTCTTCCCACGAAGGGCATGGTGCTGGGTTGGGAGGAAGACCTCCTGAGTATCTCTCAATGGGAAAGGGGAGTCTGGCACCAACTGCACTGGTTAAAAGCTTAAAGTCAGCTCTAACCTGAGTGAGCCCTGGTTTTGTCATCTGCCTACTATGTGGCCTCTCTCTGAGGCTTAGTTTCCTCGTCTATAACATGGTGATATTAGTAGTGTCGACTTTGTCATATTGTGGAGGGGATTAAATAAGATAATACACAAAAATAACAGGTTTACCACAGTTCCTGACGCATGTTGAACCCCCACTAAGAGTGAGTGTTACCATTCTTAATTCCTCCTCAGAGCATAAGGTAAGAGAATGGTGTGGAATAGAGGGAGGCTGTCAGGGTGGAGGGTTAAGGGACAGGGCAAAGAGATCCTCGATGTAGTAACTTCACAGGCTAGCTGGGCTGATATCAGCTCCCATAGGTCACCCCAACCCTCCTCCTGCCTCGGCTTTCTAGTCCCGTTATCCCAAGCAATCTTTCCATGCCTCTTACTTCTGGGGACATCTGCTGCAAGCCCGCCCTGAGGTCTAACCTCAGGGAGGCTGTCTTCAGGGAATGGAGGTGGAAGGCGGGTCTCTGCCCCTCCCTGCCCCTTGCACAGCCTTGCCTTCCAGCACCTCTGCTGATACCATCTCCCAAGATACCTCTACCAAGGGCACCCCACACGCACACTTCCTATCTGTGGGCCTGGTGATTAGTTAGGAGTTGGAGATGGGTGGGTGGTGGGTTCCAAGTGTCCCAGAGGGCAGAGGAACCAAGAGGTTGGAAGAGGCCAACTCTGGGCTTCTAGTGGGAAGGAGAGGAAGATGCCCCGTCCTTCACTGTCAGTCAGCAAAACTGGAGGTGTTGGTGCGTGGCCAGAATAACCTAGACAGCAAAGGCTTTGACCCTGAGGGCTAGAGGAGGGGCACACTGGACAGACAGCCTAGGAGGGTGGGGGGGGGGCAGTAAAATATGCTTCCTGCATTTTTCCCCTTCCCCTGTGACAGGTGAACAGTGTGCCAGGAGTGACACACAGCCACCTGCCCCTCTGTTGACCTCCCCGCACCCTGCCGCCCCTGGCACATGAACTGTGGCTCAGAGAGCCTGAACCAAATGGAAATTGATATTAAGGAGAGAGGAAGAGCCATGTGGGGGGCTTTCACTTACACCCCGTTTTGTTTTCTTACCCCTAGTTCCCAAGACTTGTAGTCCCAAGCAGTTTGCCTGCAAAGACCAGATCACCTGTATCTCAAAGGGCTGGCGGTGTGATGGTGAGAGGGACTGCCCAGATGGATCTGATGAAGCGCCTGAGATCTGTAAGTATTTTTCTGGGTCCCTACCCCCAACCCTCTGACTTATCTGTTTTCCTTTTGGCCCAGGCAGTTTGGGATGAGGACAGCTGGTCTCTAGCCTGGTGCAGACCCTGCTCTGTGACTCTTTGTTCCTGATACCGCTAAAATGGTCCTCTCCCCGCTTCAGTGTGCCCAGTGTGGTGCCTGGTGTGTTCAGAAATGGTACATCGGGTTGCTCCCTCAGCTGCCGCACCCCAAGCCTTCCGGAGACTGCCTTGCTGAAAGGACAGCCTCAACCTCCCTTTCCTTTTGCTTGTCCCCCAGCTTCCCACCTCAGAGCCTCCTGACCTTTGCTGAGTGCCCATAGGTCTGGCCAGGTCCTCTTTCTGTCCTCAGACTCCCAGGCCAAAGGCCACCAACTTTTGCTCAGTCACTGTACCAGAAGTCCCACCCCTGTGCATTTCCCACCACCTCCGCCTTCCCCTGCCCCCAGTAAGTGGTGTAATCAGAGGCAGCTGTTTAAACTGGGAGAAAGGTCCCCGCCCAGCCTTCACCCTACCAGTGCGCGTGTGTGTGGGGTGGGGGTGCGGCGTGGTGGGAGGTGGAGGATTGGCTGGACCCCAGAGTCCTGGGCAGCTGGCAGAGTGTTGGGGTCTCTACCTTCAGGCTCTCCCCTGCTTAGTTAATCTGGGCCGAGGTCTAGATGCCCATGATGCTTGATTCTGTCTCTGTTTTCTCTCCCCGGTTTATCCTGTTCTGGCCCTATCCCTTGTGTTTTCCCCACACTCTCACCCATAATTATCAGGGGTAATTTTAGGGCCGGAAAGGGAACCACCAGTTCTCTCGGTCTCACTCCCATACCCTGCCTGGAGGAGTGGGAGCTGGGGATATTCTGTAAGTGTTTCTATGGTGAGGTGGTTCAGCCTAGAGCTTCTTTAAGTCTGATGCCACCTTACATCCCACATTTCTAACCTAATGCTTGATGTTAAGGGTTAAGAAAGTCTTGTATAGCCCTGGCTGGTAGCACAGTGGATAAGGTGCCGCCGGCC
This sequence comes from Noctilio leporinus, assembly GCA_004026585.1. NCBI lineage: Eukaryota > Metazoa > Chordata > Mammalia > Chiroptera > Noctilionidae > Noctilio > Noctilio leporinus. The sequence goes on from PVIW01002565.1 coordinate 47,120, forward strand.
TGCAAAAGCAAAGATCGCTGGTTCGATTCCTAGCCAGGGCACATAACCAGGTTGCAAGCCAGGTCGCCAACCAGGTTGTAGCTGGAGGCAGGTGAAAGGCAACCAGACACTGATGTCTCTCTCCCTCTCTGCCTCTCTCCCTTCCTCTCTCTGGAAATAATAAATAGAATCTTAAAAAATAAATTATGCTAAAAAAAATAAATTATGCTTTTGTAAATTATAAAAAAAAGAAAGAAAGAAAAGATAGCCTTGTAAAGGGGTCAGAACTGGCTCTTTTTATGCATTCTTTCTTTGATGTAAACCCTACATTATACACATTCCCACCCTTACACACTTCCTGTCCATGACACACACAGCCCCTCTTGGGCACTGACACCCCCTCCCCCCAGACATATACAAAAGCAGACAAGGGCATAGATATGTTCCTATAGATTCAACATTCAAATGGGGGGTGCAAAAGCACAACGTGCCCTCAGACCAATGTCCCCAGGTACTCACAAACTCTTACTCACTCCGCAGAGAATATGGAAATGCACATTTGAGACCAGGAGCACCAGCACACAGAGGCGCACAGAAAGAGCCTCACTCCACACCATGCACTGCCCTCACCGCTCTTCCCTGTACATGCGGACTTCTACTCAGGCACACGAGATAGGCCACTCACACGCAGACAGTCTCACTTACACACCCTGTCCAGGTTTGGGAGCCGGTAGGCAGTAGTCTGTCTTTCACCTAGCTTGATGGGTCTCCTGAGGATTCCCTGAGGAGCTCTCTCTCCACCATCTTCTTGGGTCACAAAGGAAATATCAGAGACATCACCAGTGATCGAGCCATCACTTTTGACCTTTCCCAAATCCTTCTGTCATGCAGGCTGCTCTGAGGTTGGGGGTCTAGAATAGTGCTTGCTATCCAATGGGAATTTAATGCAAGCTGCATAGGTAATTCAAAATTTTCTAGTAGCCACATTTAAAAAGAAAAAAATAGCACTGGCCTGTGTGGCTCAGTTGGTTGGAATGTTGTCCCGTAAAACAGAAAGGTTACAGGTTTGATTTCCAGTCAGGGCACAAGCCTGGGTTGTGGGTTTGGTTACACAGGGCATGTGTGAGAGACAACAATTGATGTTTCTCTGTCACATCGATGTTTGCCTCCCCTTCTCTCTCCCTCCCTTCCCCTCTCTCTAAAATCAATGAGTTTGCCCTTGGGTGAAGATAAAAGCAAAGAAAACAAGCTCTCTGAAAAATAAGAAGGAAAAATAGCCAGGCGAAATTTATTTTAATTGTATTTTACTCAGTTATGCAAACTCTTACTATTTGTTATGTTAATGAAATCTGTTACATTCTTTTGTGTGTATGGTAGTAAGCCTTCAAAAGCCAGTGTGAAGGAAAAAAAAAAGCCAGTGTGTATTTTATGGTTACAATTTGAACTAGTCACAATGTAAGTGCTCAGTAGCTACCTATGGCGGATGCTACATATTGGGGAGGGCAGTTCTAGAAGACCTGGTCTGACTCTCAGCCCATGTTCTGTGACCTGGGAGGCTATGGGAAGGAGATGTTCCTTATTATCATTTGAGCTTCTCTACCCTGGACTCTGTTTTCCTTAGCTCATCCAAACCTTTTGCTTCTAACCTTGGCCTGGCTCCTGAGTATAGAATGTGGAGGTATTGGGGTCCATAGCAGGCATGGGGCATTTGGAGAGTGGACTCTTGGCTGAGAGCCTAGTTCTCCCCTCCATCTGACGGCTCCAAGGTGTGTGACTACTGTTGGCAATGGTATAGAAGAGCTCTAGGTGAACGAGTCTAACCACTCCTGAGGCGTCCTGAAATCTAAAAGAAATGCAGATGTGTGAAATACAAGTCTCAGTTCTTCACCTCTCCCAGTGAGCAGCTGGTCGGGTGACCCCTATAATCAGCTTGGTCATGCTAACCTTTGCGTCTGCCCCCAGGCCCGCAGAGTAAGGCCCAGCGATGTCAGCCGAATGAACACAACTGCCTGGGCACTGAGCTGTGTGTTCCCATGTCCCGCCTCTGCAATGGGGTTCATGACTGCATGGATGGTTCAGACGAGGGGCCCCACTGCCGAGGTAAGGGCCCTTCTATCTCTCCAATCCCAGGTGGATGAAGTGAGTTCTCAGCTGGGGCCCCACCAACTGAGGACTGTCCTTGCAGCTCTGATGGAGATGAGGCCGTGCCCTATCCCCTTACATAGAATTGCCTCCAGGTAGTGGCCCAAATCTGTAGGTTCTTTCGGCTTGGAGCTTAGTCAACAAGTACTCTGGCCTGGGTATTTCTGTGTGTGTGGTGTGTGTGTGTGTGTGTGTGTGTGTGTGTGTGGACAAGTCACTAACCCTCTTCAGACCCCAGTTTTCCACCTGCGAATCAAAGTTTTACACTAGATCGGTGTTTTTATACTTTTTTTTTTGGTGAATAAGTGGTTTCTTACATGAAACATGAATATGAACAGAGAAGAGCAGATGCTGTTATGAAAGCTGGGGCTAGGGGGTCTGCAATTGTGCGCACCTGCTGTCCAGGCCCATGGGAGGAGGCTGCATGCTCTTTCCTAAGGTCAGGAAATGTGGAGCAAGGGAATTTGTGGGGGATTTTTATCCTTTCCTTTGGTTGATTTTGCATGTTTTTGTCTGAAGCTCCTGGGATGGGATGCAAAGGGTGGGCCCAGGGGTTGACCCATCAACTACGCACATCCCATCAAGTTTACTTCCTTTTGAATACCTTTTCAGCTTTAAAAGCAACAAAGAACCTCAAAAACCTAGCTTCCTTCTCTGATATTGCAGAAGTTGGTTCTCCTCTTGCTCCCCACCCCCATATCCAGAAGAGGAACTCTTCTAGATTTTCTAGAACAAGCACTTATCCACTTTGTGGTAGAAGGCTGGCCAGGCAATACATTTGGGCTCTTGGGTGGAGGTGGAGTGGAAATAGAATAACTGGGGTCTAACCCCCCACCCCAGCTCTGGTCTGGCAGGCTTAGAGCTTCTGAACGTCTTAGCATCTGGGGCAGTCCTCACTCCTAGGTGGGGGTGTGAAGCAGCTGGACAAAGGGGTCTTTGTGCCAGGCGTCCTGGCCCCACTCAAGGCCATTAATTGGGTCGCTAGTTTGGGGGGGCAGCTGCTCCCACCTCTCCCCCTCCTTTCTCATTCCCTTCTGTCTCCCCTGTGGAAGTGGGTCAGTGGCAGGAGAAAGATTAGGGAAGGATCCTGAGGGAACCAGTTTGTTCCTCCTGCTGTCCTCCACCTGGACTTTACTTAGACTTCTCTCACAGGCCTCTAGGGCTTAAGGGACAGGTTTGTGCATGTTTCTAAGCCACAGCTGAGGTCCTGGGGGGAAAGACTCGATTCTGTGTCCACTCTTTGCCCTCAGCCCTGGAGCTGACGCCATAGTCCCCAGGCAGTGCAGACAAAAGGCATATGCGACTCACTGTCCACCTTCCCTTTGAGCCCAACAAACTACCACACCTCTCTCCATGGGGACAGGAGGAGTCCAGAGAAACTAGAGCAGGGAAATGTTTCTAAACCATTATGTGACCCTGGGCCTGTCTTAGATCCTCTCTGCATCTCAGTTTCCCCACTTGCAAAATGTAGTAGATGCTTCCTAAGCCCCTTTCATCTCCTTGAACTCGGTTTCTGAAGGGTTGATGGGAATGGGGTGAAAGTTACAGTCTGGGGGTGGCTGCTGGGTCTGAGGGCCTGAGTGCATGTCCCCTGCCCTTTCACAGAGCTCCTAGACAACTGTTCTCAGCTGGCATGCCAGCACCACTGTGTCCCCACACTCAACGGGCCCAGCTGCTACTGCAACAGCAGCTTCCAGCTGCAGGCAGATGGCAAGACCTGCAAAGGTGAGTGCAAGCAAGCGCCTGTGTGCTGCTGGGAGAAGAGGGAGGCAGGGCCCTTGGGCCTGGCTGGGGGAGGAGAGAATTGCATGGAAGGTCCCAGAGAGTAGGCATGGCTACACAGCCTGTGTAGCTTCTAATTGTGACTGTGAGCGCCCTTGCTTTCACCAGACTTTTAAAAACTCTTACAATTATGTAGGTCATATGTGAGTTTTCTAATAAAAAAAAAAAAAATGTTAAGCACTACGGGTAAAACCAAAGTCCAGTTTGACAAATCCTTTTCGTTTCTGGTCCCTTTCTCATCTCTGTGAAGGTCAATTCTGTTTCCAGTTTGCTGACTCTTTCCGGGGTCTTTTCTGTACATCTGTTTACATGTCTTCATGGAAAATCTCAGTGAAAGTACTGTTCATGTGCATGTGCTTTTTTTTTTTTTTTTTTTTAACATTAAATTACCCTGAACATACCTGTTTTCAGTTGTTTTACTATGTTCTAAAGATTTTTCCATGTTAATACGAAGAGAGATCTACATCGTTCCTTTAAAAACCACTGTAATGTATGACTATGACCCCAGTTGACTTGGCCGTCACCCTACGGATGAGTAAGATGTTCCCAATTGCTTCCTGTTACAGACAATGCAAATTTTCCTGTTTTAAATTTGCCTCCCTTGAATTTTTGCACAATTGCCACCTTCTCAGTGAGGCCATGTCTGGCCACTCTAAATCACGCCCCTACACACCACCTGCATTCTCCTTCCCCTCTCTCTGCTCAATATTTTTCCATAATACCAGTCACCTCCCAGTGCACTAGCACCTCAAAAAATAGAACTTATCTTCTTGTTGTATTTATATTGTAGCAAGCAAGATTTAATTTATAATCAGAATTTTAAGTTTTATGAAGGCAGCAGTTTGAATTTATTTTGCTCACTGATGAATTCCCTGGTGCCTAGGACAGTACTGGCACCTAGTAGGTACTGAATGAATATTTTCTGAATGAATGGATGAAGTGCACATATGTGGCTATTTCTCAAGGGTAGATTCTAAGTCTGTACTTGCTGGGTGAGTTTGCACATTTCTTGTTCATGGATTCTGTCAAGTTGGCCTGCAAAATAGCTATAGGGGTGGACACACCCTGTGGCAGTGTCTGAGAGCACACTCTTCCTGCCCTCATCACACTGGGAATAACCATATCCTTGCCCTTTTCCCCACAGATTTTGACGAGTGCTCAGTGTATGGCACCTGCAGCCAGCTCTGCACCAACACAGACGGCTCCTTCACTTGCGGCTGCGTGGAAGGTTACCTGCTACAGCCAGATAACCGCTCCTGCAAGGCCAAGAATGGTGGGTGGGGTCACGTGTGGTCGTAATGCTAGGTGGCCTCAGTACTGGTCCCTGATGAAGGATGGCTTGATGGCTTGTGGGGTCCTAGGATCCCTTGCTGCATTGACCCTGCTCTCCTCCATCTACAGAACCGGTAGACCGGCCCCCTGTGCTGCTGATCGCCAACTCGCAAAACATCCTGGCCACGTACCTGAATGGGGCCCAGGTGTCTACCATCACACCCACCAGCACACGGCAGACCACGGCCATGGACTTCAGCTACGCCAACGAGACAGTGTGCTGGGTGCACGTTGGGGACAGTGCTGCCCAGACACAGCTCAAGTGTGCCCGCATGCCTGGCCTGAAGGGCTTTGTGGATGAGCACACCATCAACATCTCCCTCAGCCTGCACCGTGAGTCTCCTGCTCCCAGCTTAAGGGTGCAGGGTATGGGGGGCTTCGGGGAGGTAGAGACTGACTAGGACAGAGGTAGGGATTTAGCCAGGATGACCCCTATCTGGAGCAGGAGCCTAAACAAGAAGCCCCTGATGGAGGCCGGAGCAGGAGACTCCGTATGCCGATGCCTGTTTGGGGCAGGGGCTGAGTCAGGCTGTGCTTTTCTGGCTCGGATCTGCAGAAGCTCTCAAGGAAGAAATGGCTGGTCAATCTCCAGAGACCAGGGACTGCCCCTTCTCAGAGAGAGGACTGTTAATTAGACGAACAGGAACAAGGGACTTTCCCAAGGTGGGAGCCAGGACAAGGGAAAGGGGGGGTGGGGGCAAAGGCCTGAGGAGCCTTGCTAGGCTGTGGCTGAGGGCAGAGCAGCCAGGGCCCAGCGGGGTCTGTCTTCATGTCCCATCATTTCCCATGGGGATGTCACCAGAATAGACCTGCTATAGCACAGGTGTGGGGATCCTGGGGCTGTTTCTGGGGGACTTTGTGGCAGTGAATGAGACCAAAGGAGGAGCAGTGAGTGCTAGGACCACCTGAGTATTTCAGGATGCCCTGGAAGTTCCCATTTGTGCTCCCTCCCCAGGCTGTACTTCGCTGTCCTAGGAGTAGAGAAGGGTTTGGGGCCAGGGCATGGATATACTGCTTGGAGCAGTCCTGCTAGGCTCAGATGCTGTTGTATAAACAAATAAAGCATCTGGCATCATCACATTCCTAGGAAATGCACCACAGGGCTGAGGGAACATGGGGCCTGTGGTTGATCTGACCCCACCCTGGGACAGGTAACTTGATCTGTGACCTTGAGTAAACCAGAGTTCCCTGTCTCTGTTTTGGTTTCTAACCTGCAAAATGGGTTTGAGGTTTCCTGATTGGATCAAATAACTCAAAGTGAAAGCCAGAGGCAACTGGAGGACAGCACACAAAAGATTTAGGATCATGAACCTTGGACCTGTCTAAACCTTGAAGTTCCTTGCTGGGTCCTAGTATGACAATCTCCATAGAAGACGAAAACCCCGGAGGACATGGGGCTTAGTTCTGGGGGGAGCAGGGGTTTTTCTGAGAGCCCCTACACTCTGTGGCCTCATCATATGGTCCCCACATCAGCTCTAGCTTCTCTAGAGTGTCCCCATCATGTCCTTGGGCTGTTGGTGACTAAGGCTTCCCTGTGACCAGACATACGTTCCCCTTGGAGTGCCTGGTGAGGGGCTGCCCCACATGATTGGCTGAGCTCCTTGGGGGTGGGCATCTCTGGGAACACCGTAGCGTGGCAGACAGGGTAGGGCTGGGGCAAGACCGTGTGAAACATCTACCCTGTTCCTGCTCCTTGCTGATGGCCCCACCTGACAGGCCTGTCTGGGCAAACAGCTCCAGCAGTTCCCTCCCTGGCCGGGAGACCAGACCATGATGCCCTGATGGGAACCTCCTCAGCTTTGGCTCTGGCCTGGCCTCTCTCTTGCCTATCCCCCCCTCCCCAGAAGAAGCAGGAAATAACCTCAGGCCGGTATCCCTCCCTTGGCAAACATAACCTTGCCTTCCAGTCTGCTAGATTCATTGGGCCCCTCTGGGGCAGAGTCCAAGATGCCAGAAAAGATCAAAGTTCTGGGGAAGAAATGCTAGTGGGATGAAGAAGTGGGTTCCCCTCGCTCCAACCCCTGTCCCTTCTTCCCTGCCCTGCCCCCACCCCATGCCGCCTGAATGTCTGGCTGTCACCCTGAGGATGGTTGTTTTGCTCTTATCCCACAAACTAATTATGGGCCCTGAGCTGAGGATGTAGGAAGCATCTCTCCCCTGGTGCCCTCCCCACATCTCTCGTTTGTTCCCCCTTCCCAGGCGGGAGAGGCCAAGTGGCCTGCCCTAGTGGGCAGGGTGGCTGGCCCAGGCATTCACCTGTGCAGTGGGCTGCTGGCCTGTAATTAGCTTCCCAATGGGAATGAAGAAGAAAGGTTGCTGCTTTCTCCTGCTTTCTCTCTGCCCTCTGGGGGAGCCATCCCTGCAATCATCCCTTTCTTGGCTATGACTGTGACCTCCATCAGACCCCTGGGCTAAGCCCCACGCAGGAGGGAGGAGTCTGACAATTGAGAGGTAATGGAGCCCAGAGACCAAAAAGCCAAGAGAAGCCCCATCTGCCAGTGTGGGAAGAAGGGGGAGCCTGCCCCAAAGAAAACTCTGGATACAGAAATAGAATAGAAAGAAGGAAGGAGGTCAGGAAGTGAGCCTGTTTCACATGGGTCCTGGAGCATGTTCGAGCCAGACCTGCTCTAAGTTCTGAGAGCCCCAGAGGGCCCCTCCAGGGCCCTGGGTTGGCCAGGGTCAGTGAAGCTTCCAGGAGAGGCTTGTGGAGTAGGCTCAGGACTGAGAGCTCCTGCTTTTTCCTGTCTTGACCCCTGGCTCTTTCCCTTTGTACTCAAGGGTGGGGGGCATCCACTGACCAACACCCCCAGCATTCTGAAGGTGTGTATATGCACTTTCTCCCCTTACACAAGCCTAGGCTATTGGCTCTCCTCCCCCAGCCTCCGAGCCTTCACTGCTGTGGGTTGGGGTGATCCCTCCCCACCCGCCCGGGGTATCTCCCTAGGGCCCCTCCTCCCTACTGCTACTGTCCCAGCAGTATGGGAGGTCCCTGAGAAATCTGACTCCATGGCTGAGAACATGACAGTGGGTGCCTGAGAAGACTCTTAGAGAGGACCAAGGGATACCTTACACCTTGATTTCAGGTTGAACATAGATGTGCATTTTTTATGATTGTAGTTATGTTTTTATTTAATTAGAAAACTTTTGTAACTAGCATATCAAATCTATGATTATTTTTAAAGGTTTTATTAATTTATTTTTAGGGAGAAGGGGAGGGAGGGAGAAAGAGAAGAAGAGAAACATTGATCAGTTTTCTCTTGCATGTGCCCCAACCAGGGACTGAATCCACAACCCAGGAATGTGCCCTGACTGGGAATGGAACTGGCCACCTTTTGACTTGTGGGATGATGTCCAACCAACTGAGCCACACCAGTCAGGGCTCAAATCTGTGATTTTGTAGGTTGTTTAGGATGCAGCAAAAGAAGTGGGTTGATTTAAAGAAATAAGAGGTAAATAATAGTACAACTGTACATCAACATGGTGAGCATTTTGAAGACGATACACAAAAGACAGAAGTTCTAGAACCTGAGGCTCAGAGGGGTCAAGAGGCTTGGAAGTACCAGAGCCAGGCCTGGCATACCACCCACCTCTGACCACCCTCCTGTGGAACCCTAAGCCCTGCCTAGGGCTGCCACTGGGCTGGAGGTCAAGTGTCCCATTCTGTCCCCAGCCCTGCATTACCTAAGCTGCACTCCTCTGACCTGTCCTCCCTTCAGTTTTAAGGATATTTCCACTGTAGAAAGAATGAGGTCATACTGCAGGAGTGGGGTCTTGAGAAGGGGTGTGTGTGTGTGTGTGTGTGAGGGGTGGGGGTTCCTAGGTTGCAAACAAGAGACTTTGAAGGAAATACAGTTTGCTGAAGTTCTTAGTTTCTGACTGTGTATGAGGGGATGCTGTGGAGGGGGCCCTCGGGGGTCCCAGGGGGTCCTCCCCTGCACTGTGCTGCATGGGCAAGAAAGTAGGCGGGAGGCTCAGAAAAGGCCCCCTAGGCTGCAGGCAGCAGGGTTGCGAAATGGGTCCCCAATTCCAGCTGGCCAACTTCACTTTCCTTTCCCTCCCTCCTGTGTGTGTGTGTGTGTGTGTGTGTGTGTGTGTGTGCGCGCGCGCATTTAAAAATCACAACAGGAAACGGGGCAGTAATTTGTCTACAGGGAAGGCAGAGAAGGGGCAAAGGGCAGCTCCTCTGAATCCGTGATCAACTGACTGCCCCAGCTGGAAGGGGAGCTGTCTTCCTACCGGACTGGATACCCTAAGCCCTCTCAACCTCCCATCCCATGCCTATGGAACACTTACAGACTTGATGTATGATAGCCAGCCACACCCTTCCTTGGCCTTTCTTACCCATAGCGTGTCAGAATATCGAGAGGCTCTAGCCACCCTTCTCTTTGGCCTTGAGCCCTCCACATGCTGGTGCTTTGGCTTCCCATTCTTATTCCTCCTCTCCTCTCCCAGGCCAGGGATAGTCCTGTGTCTCTGGCACAGCTCCAGCCCTGTCCTCTTCTCCCTTTCTGTCTCCTTGAAGTTGACTCTCCACCCAGCCTGCTCCTAACACCCCCTCCCTGCTGTTTTTAAGCCAAAGGAAGTAACTTATGCAAGAGAGATGTGTTTTGGAGCCTAGCAAGAATTTCTTCACAGCAGGAAAGACCCTGCTTCTGATTCTAAATCAGAGCTGCAGAATCCAGGCACTCTCATCCCTGGGACCAGGATGAAATACCCTGTGGACCTGGACCAGGCAGGGGAAGGAAGCAAGGCACACCCCCCAGGTAGAATTATGAGGAGGAAGGGGAGCTCAGGGGATAGAGGTGATACTAAGTGGCTGAGCCCCAAACTTGTTGGTGGAACAAGAAAAGTTGAAGTCAGGACCTGGCAGGAAACAGGAGCATGAGGCCATGCTATTTAGCAATGTTTCTGCCAGGCTCCAGACTTTGGATCATCTCTGCAGGCCTCTGCTCACCCTCCCAAGCAGGAGGATTACCAGACAGTCTTCTCCCACCATCTTGGGCACCCAGAGGCCAGAGAAGGAGGATTCTGGCAGTAAAAGGGAAGGGAAAAAGTGATGTCCCAACTCTGGGACTACCAAGTAAGAACTCAGTACTCAACAAATATTTGTTGAATGAATCAGTACATGTGTGTCAGGCACTGGGGACAAAGATGAAAGACAGTGCCCTGGCCTCTCGATATTTGTAGTCAGGTAAACAGGCTGTGATGGAAGAACTACTGGAGCTATGGGAGCCTGTGAACTGCCCACCTGAAGGGTCCACTTTTAACCAGGAGGCCACAGGGCTTTGGTTGGAGGTACAGATGGTAACTTGGTGGAAAAGGTAGGGACAGATAGGGTGGAGATGAAGGAGAACCATGGCACAAACCACAGCTCCTGTTTGTGGCTTGTTTATTGCCTGCCATGCCCTGTGCTACATGCTTTTAGCGCACCATCCCATTTTACAGATGAGCAGACTGAGACTCAGAGATGTTAAGTAACTTGCCCAGGAGGTGATGCAATGATGATTCAGACCCAGGCTGGGACCAGGGCAGAGCAGAATGATGAATGAGGTGGGGAATTTCCTGAAACAAGGGCCAGATGCAGTGTGTTCCCTGAAGTTATGGTTACAGTTAGGGTTCTTCTTCCTCACCCAGGGTCCTTGCACCCTATCCTACAATATTTGAGTGTATGGATGTGTTGGGGCTATTTCCTCAGGGCTGAGTGGCTTCCTCCCTTCCCCAGATTTATTTTAGAGAGAGTGACTGGAATCCTGCAGCTGAAGCAGGGGTCTTCTTGTGAATGGGGTGGGGCCTGTTGATTTTGGAAAAACAGCCGCTATTTAGGAAAATGCCTCTTAAACATTGTGAATGATGGAGAAGTTGTGAAAAACTGAAGTTGTGGGGAGTACAGAGTGCTGAGCATTGGGGTCAGGGTGTAAGGAGGGCTCAGCACTTACACACCCCAAGTCTATTTTCGGGCCTGGAACTGAAAGTTCTTTGCGACAGCACAGGCAGGCTGCAGTCTATCCTGTCCCATCTCCCTCCCAGCTTCCTAGAGGAGCGGCCTTCTCTCTGCTGGAATCCCTAACTCCTTGGACTCCAGGCCTTCCCATACTCCTCCCGCAACACAACCCCTCTCAGTTTACCTGAGACTCTCTTGTCTTCAGGATTTGGGGCCTTTGGCCAGAGAGACCCTTTGGAGGCTGTGCTGGGGTGAGTCAGCTCCAAGAAGGCTGGACCACGCACGAAGAGACAGCTACCCTCTGGGTTTGTGGGGCCAAAGTCGCCCAGGTCCTCTGGGCCCAGCTCCAGGACTCTGCTTGCCCCCTGTGTCACGGACAGGGGGAAGTGGCACAGACCCTGCCTGTAGGGCACCTGGGAAAGAAGGTGCCCTCTCCCAATCTGAGCCCATCTCTCTGCTGGCCCTGAAATGCGCAAGTGGCCAAGCACACGTGTGTGCATGCGAATGTGTGCATATGTGTGGTGAGGCAGGCAGAGGAATCTGGACTTTAGGGGAGAGAAAAATAATGTGGTGGAGGGGGGTTGGATAACAAAGGATTTTTGCTTGCAACTAATAGTCTCCAGCTGCAAAAATACCAAAGGGGAGGCCAGGCCCGGCCGGGGACTCTAGTTCTTGCCAACTCCTTACCGGCCTGCTGAGTGGGGCCCTGCTTGGCCTTTGGGAGGTGGAAGGCGAGATTGGCCAAGGATAAATATCTGAGAGCAGGATGGTCCCTGTGCCTTTCTTCCTGAAACGGGGAGGGAACGCAGGCCAGGAGGGGGGCCCAGAGGTCAGCCACCTCCTCAGGCTGGAAGGAGGGAGGAAGTGATGGTGGACCTGCACCTGGATGGGAGGTGGGGCGTTAAATCTTGTCAAGTTTCTTCCTCCTCCCCTCCAGGCTGAGGGAAAAGCGGGTGCAGAGCAGGGCAGGGTGTTGCCAGCCCTGGGTGACTCAGGCAAGCCTCAGGAAGTTGGAGAAGAGGACACAGCTGCACCAGCTGGTACTGGGAAAACAGCTTCTAGTGATGAAGTTCGTCCATGTGCCAGCAGCCCCCAGACCCCTACTGTGCCCACCAAGTGAAAGGCACACAGCCCTGTTTGCCTTTCAGCTACTCTGCTAGCTGCCTGGGGCTGTGGGCAGGTCCCTCCCCTTTGGGACTTTGGCTTCCTCTGGAGGTGGCCTAGCAGTGTTCATTTTAATCTGTTTTCTCTGTGGTAACAGTGTGTGGGGCATTTTGATCACCTTACCCCTGCACTGGGCCCTCTTCCCACTTGGCCTGGGATCCACATCCCCAGGCTGCTCTAGCCCTGTGTCCGCCCCTGTCAGCTCTGGGCCAAGAGGAGAGAGTGGCTGGATTGGGGTGCATCAGCTCGTACAGAGGGAACTCACCCATGTGACCTTCTCTAGTCATATTGGAGTGAGGTTCAGCCATGGGGACCTGAAGAGGAAACTAGTTTGATGAGAGCCTTGAAAATTGGCTCTTCCCCACCAACTGACACCCCCCACCCCAGCCTAAGTCCTGTGACCGTGAGTCAGTATCAAAGCCCAGCCAAGTTCTTTGGGAGCCATGTTCCTGTTCCCTTTGCCCCCACCCCCGAGACCCTAGGCGGAGGGGAAGGTTCAGGGGAAGGATGAGCTGAGTGTCCATTCATCACACCTACAACTGTATGGGGGCAGAATAATCCCCACTGTGAAGAGTGTGAGTAGTGGGGGTGAGTTTCAACCAAAGGCAGGTCATCCAGAGATTTCTTTTCCTGTTGGGGAAATGGTGGAGGTGGAATGCAAAGCAGGGGTCCCAGGGAGTCACTAGGAATTTCCCAGTTTTCAGGAGGCATCCCTGCTGAGGTGGTAGTTGGAGGACCAACTACCGGTAGCGGTGGACCAGAGCCGGTGGGTCCTGGAGAACAGGGGCCCAGAGGAGGTCAGCAGTGGCTCTGTCTGAGGACTTTCCTGCCTTCTGGACTTCCAGCTGCCCTCCTCCCACCGCTTTTCTCTTTGGTCCTTTTTGGCCTCTTGCATCTTCTCCAGACCTGTGGTGCAAACTGAGCTCCCTCCTCCCCCCAACACACCCACCCTTCTGAATCTCCTGCTCTGGTTCAGCCACGCCTGTCTCTGCTTGCCTTCAGAGTCCTTTGATGACCCCCTCTTATGTGCTCCCTCTCTTCCAGCCCTCCCTAACATGAGGAAATTGAGCAATAGAGACGTTGAAGAAATAGGAATGTGGATGAATAGGGGAAGTTGGCCCATGTCACTGGTCCCAACCTTTGGCCACCATGGGTCTTCCCTTTTCCATCCATATGGACCCCATATTTTGGCAGTTTTTTTTTCCCCTCAGCTTGGATCTATTGATAATTGCCTTGCTTTTCCATTTTTAAAAGTCATGCAACATGTAACAGCTTCCCGTCAGTGCTCTGGCTAGCATGGGATAACTCAACTTAGTATTATGAAAGTCCAGCCAAAAATAAAGATGCGCGATGTTTTTAATTAGCCTGAGTGCTCATATCTCAAGTAAAGCAGGTTTAAAAAAACAACAACAAAAAACGACAACTAAAATGAGCTAGTGAACCTGTCCTCACTGTTTTTGGGGACTCCAAGAGGATGGGCTTCAAGAAGGGGCTAGAATTAGGGAAGCTTGTCCAACACTGGCCCAGGGCCCCGCTGTGTGCCCACCCTGACCCAGCATGGGGAGTGGGGCTGTGTGGGAAGAAACTCAGAGACCTCTCCTTGGAGAGACCAGATAGGTGAAAAGATGGCAAAGATTACAAGGCAAAGTGTAACACTGCTGGTCACTCCCACAAGAGCTCCGGGAAGAGAGATGGCTGAAGCCTGGGCGGTGAAGGAGAGCGCCCCAGTAGAAGTGGGCTTCCAGCAAAGGGTTCTACACCAGAAAAGCACAGACATGTCTATGGGAGGACCTCCCCCCATGGTTCTTTCATTCGCACTCCACAGACGTAGAGCAGATGGCCATTGACTGGCTGACAGGCAACTTCTACTTTGTGGATGACATCGATGACAGGATCTTTGTCTGCAACCGAAATGGAGACACATGTGTCACTTTGCTAGACCTGGAGCTCTACAACCCCAAGGGCATTGCACTGGACCCTGCCATGGGGTAAGAGGGGCAGGCAGGGGCTCTGTCCTGCAATGCGGGAGTGGAAGGGTGGGTGCCCAATGTCCAGAACCCTTCTAATATGCCGTCTGCCCATAGGAAAGTGTTTTTCACGGACTACGGGCAGATCCCAAAGGTGGAGCGATGTGACATGGATGGGCAGAACCGCACCAAGCTGGTCGATAGCAAGATTGTGTTTCCCCATGGCATCACATTGGACCTGGTCAGCCGCCTTGTCTACTGGGCTGACGCCTACCTGGACTACATCGAGGTGGTGGACTACGAGGGCAAGGGCCGGCAGACCATCATCCAGGGCATCCTGGTGAGGGGGACTCCTTCACAGGGGAACCACTGGGGGAGGGCAGGATGGTGCCTTAGTGACTCTGAGTCCTCTGGAGGCCATAGGAAGGGTGGTCTTGAACACTTAGGGGAAAGGACAGGATATGGCTTCCACTCTGATGGGAACAGTTATTTTTAGATACACCTTTTACTTTCTCATTCTCATTTGATCCTTACAACAACCCCTTGGAGATGAGCAGATAGGTGACTCAGCTCCCTTTTGGCAGGTGAAGCAGCAGGGTTCAAGAGGTAAAGTGATTTTCCTGAGGTGACTCACCTGGGAAATAGCACTGAAACATATAGTCTAGAAGCCCCGTCAGCTCAGAGATGGCTCTCCATTCCGGGATGTTTAGGGTGACCAGCCATTTTGGGTTGTCTGGGACTGTGCTAGTGTTAGCCCGGACAGACCCACGGACCGGCAACTCATTAGACTTGGACAAACTGGGACACTTGGGGACCGTGGGTAAGTTATAAGGGCAGCAGGGGCTATTACAGGGCTTGCTTAGGGCCAGTCTCTCTTCTCAACCCTCCCAAAGCTGGGGGCTGGAGTGAGGCTAAGTATGTTCTCTGGGGACAGAGTTTAGGTCCCAGCTGCTGTTTAGTCCAATCCCATCATCTGTGGTGTGCCTGATTCTGTGGGGGGTGCGGTTCCTGCCCTCCAGGGATTTGAGCGGAGTAGGTGGAGTAGGTCCACAAATCACTAGACAGTGCACAACAGCCAGACAGATGGCGTGTGGAAGGAGAGATCATCTCTGGTTAAAAGATTCCAGAAGCTCTTTAAAGGATGAGTGTTGACTATTTCTCCTGCTCATCTCAGATTGAGCATCTGTACGGCCTGACCGTATTTGAGAATTATCTCTATGCCACCAACTCCGACAATGCCAACGCCCAGCAGAAGACCAGCGTGATCCGCGTGAACCGCTTCAACAGCACTGACTACCAAGTTGTCACCCGTGTGGACAAGGGTGGTGCCCTCCACATCTATCACCAGCGACGCCAACCCCAAGGTGAGCAGGGCTCCACAGCCCTTCCAGAGACCCTCCGGTGGGAGCGCCTGACACTCTCGTACATGACTGCTTCTCCTAACCACCCACCCTAGACTATATGTCCCCTGGCCCCTCTGCCAGCCCCTTCCTGCCCTTCAGCCTCTGAATCCCACTCCCAGGGGAGCCCTTTCCCCCATCTACTAAGGACACAGAGAGCCCCACCCAGTCCCCCAGCTGGCCTCAAGGAGAAGTGCCTGGCCAAAGGCAACTGTCTCCCGGACCACAGCAGCCCCCACCCAAGTGGCTAGGTCGTGGTGAGGCAGAGAGGTTCCAGTCCTATGGCTTCTAAATCCTCAAATGGCAGCCCTGGCTGGTGGCACAGTGGATAAGGCGCCGGCCTGCGAACCCGAAGGTTGCTGGTTCGATTCCCCAGCCAGGGCACATAATCAGGTTGGTTGCAAACCAGGTCTCCAGCCAGGTCCGTGGCTGAAGGCCGGTGAAAGGCAACTGTACATTGACGTTTCTCTCCCTCTCTGCCTCTCTCCCTACCCCTCTCTCTAAAAATAATAAATAAAATCTTTTTAAAAAAAAACAGGAACTGTTTTTTAAAAAACCCTCAAATGGGATGATAGGCACAAAGACCCTAGCAGGAGGGAGTGCAGCAGACTTCAAGAATTCAGGAAGCCTTCACAAGGCTGAGGCACAGGGGTTCTGAGGGGTCCTGACTGGCTCTCCACTCTGCCCCTAGTGAGGAGCCACGCCTGCGAGAACGACCAGTACGGGAAGCCGGGTGGCTGCTCCGACATCTGCTTGCTGGCCAACAGCCACAAGGCGCGGACCTGCCGCTGCCGCTCCGGCTTCAGCCTGGGCAGTGATGGAAAGTCTTGCAAGAGTGAGTGAGAGGGAGGCCGTGCGTGCCTGCTGAGATGCGGTGGGAAGGGGTCCTCCTCTGCCTCCCTGTCGTTCTACCACTTTCGTCTGAGATGCAGAGAGATGAAAGAACTTACCCAAAGTTTCGCCACTAGTAAGGAGCAGTGACAGAACTTGAACCTACCTCTGAAAACAAGGCTTTTCCCACTATTCTACTCCAGCTTCATAGAAAACTACGAACAAGCCCCTCCTTCCCTCCTTTCGAGCAGAGAACTGACATTATTTGATTCTTCGCGTTTGTAAAATCATCTTGCTAACTGCTAGGTGGATGACTGGCAGCAGAGATGTGGCAAGAGGCTATTTCTGTGGTGTTGCCAGTAAGTGATGTGGCTTAGATGAGGATGATAGCAGAGGAAGTAGTCAAAAGTGATCAGACTCCATCATATTTTGAAGATGCTCCTTTGGGGCCACAAATTTCATTACTGAACAGGGCACTTAACTGAAAACATCCCACCTGTAGAGGACAGGTAAACCCCACCAGGGCGTTGTTCCCTAGGCCTTACATGTTTAGGTGTCTGTCCATGTCGCTCAGAGTCCCTGCTGCCCCCGTAGCCCCCAATCCGGTAGATCAAGGGATTGCAGCCCTTTGGGCCACTCTGCCCCTGAGTCTGCATGGGGGTCGTCCGTGCACGTGTGTGTGTCTGACTTTGTGCCTCTGTCTGTGCCTGCCCTAGAGCCGGAACATGAGCTGTTCCTTGTGTACGGCAAGGGACGGCCAGGCATCATCCGGGGAATGGACATGGGAGCCAAGGTTCCAGATGAGCACATGATCCCCATCGAGAACCTCATGAACCCCCGGGCCCTGGACTTCCACGCTGAGACCGGCTTTATCTACTTTGCGGACACCACCAGCTACCTCATCGGCCGCCAAAAGATTGATGGCACCGAGCGGGAGACCATCTTGAAGGATGGTAAGGACCCTGAAAGTGGGAGGCTGCGGACAGGACTCCCATGGGACATCCCCCACCGGGGGTGGGAAGGGATTTGGGGCCTAGGTCTTTCTTTCCTGGTGCCCTCTCAGCATGGAGGGTCCTGCTGGCTGGCTGGCTGGGCTGGTTGGCATGGAGATGAGGGGATGACAGATTGACCCCTTCGTGACCCCTTCTTGGCTGAGCCAACACGAGGCAGGAAGATGGATGGACTAGGCAGCTTGGGCCGTCCTTGCCAGCCCTTGGGAAAACTCAGGGTCTCTCAGCCATTGGCTCCGAGCCCATGGCTGCTCGGAGCCCTGGAGCTGCGTGAGGCACACCACCCGGGAGAGGCCTGGGATCGGAGCAGGCGCAGTAACACCCCCATACGCCTTCAGGGTCTGTGCCACCAAAAGCTGCAATCTTACACATCCTGAGAAAATCAGGGTTTTTTAAATATTATTTATTTATTTTTAGAGAGAGGGGAAGGAAGGGAGAAAGAGAGGGAGAGAAACATGTACGAGAGAAACATGGATCGGTTGCCTCTCACACAGCCCTCAGTGGGGACCTGGCTTTGCATCTCAGGCGTGTGCCCTAACTAGGGATCGAACCAGTGACCTTTCAGCTTGTGGGCTGGAGCTCAGTCCACTGAGCCACACCAGCCAGGGAGATGCATTGTCTTTTGAATGTCCATCTGCCGTAGAGGCTCTGGACTGAGCTCAGCCCCTTCCCTGCTGGTGTCAGGCATTCCCACACCCACACTCAGGCACCCAGGGCAGAGTTCCCTATCTGATCAGTCTGGCTAACACCAGTTACCACCCTTTACCCTGCCCCTGACCTCCTACTGTGCGTCAACGAACCTTCACGGTCAGCAATCATAAGATTTTGGAGAAATCAAAAGTAACTCCCCATCAGGAAAAGACTAGGGTTCCCTGTACTAGGGGAGTTGCTATTTAAAGGAAGTGGAGACGAAGCCTTTAGCTAAGTCAAAAATCACTTCCTAATTTATTCATTTTGTTAGCTCAGGATTTTTTAGGCCTTGGGATGTGGCGTCACACTTGCATGCAGAGCACATCGATTCAGCTCTCCACCCTAGCTCAGGCCCAGACATACCCTCACATGAGAGCCCATGTCTGCCACATAGGTGTCCTGGTTGCCCATGTGCAGTTTGGAGAGGCTTTATGCCTCAACACAGATTGGCAGCACAAAGAACCTTCCAGCTCCTTCCTCCAACCTCCCATCCCCATCCCACCCACTGTCCTAGGCACAAAAGGCTCCCTGCCCTCTTTATTGGCCAAGTTGCTCCAAGGTACCTCCATCCTGAGGGGATAGGGGCAGGCAGTTTTGAGATTCTGCAGAGGGTCTCCATTGTTGCCCCCTTCACTCCCTTCAGGCATCCACAACGTGGAGGGTGTGGCTGTGGACTGGATGGGGGACAATTTGTACTGGACGGATGATGGGCCCAAAAAGACCATCAGTGTGGCCAGGCTGGAGAAAGCTGCTCAGACCCGAAAGACCTTAATCGAGGGCAAAATGACACACCCCAGGGCCATTGTGGTGGATCCACTCAATGGGTGAGTCCTCCCAGGTCCCTGAGTTGGGTGGGCTGGATGCTCTGTGGGTCTCAGAAGGAGCAGAAGAAACAGAGCCTGAACAGGGTCGGGCAGCCTACCTAGGTGGGATACTCAGGCAAGAATGGGAAGCTGAAGGGGGATGTGTCCCTGTTTTCAGGTCAATGGGAGAGTTATGCCTTAAACGCAGACACAGAAATCTGATCCTGTCACTCCTAGCTTTGAGCCCTCCCTTGGCTCCCTTGCCCTTAGAGTGTGATCCACGTTCTGTATCAGGCCCTAAACCCTACAGGGTCTGCCTGCAGCTCTTTTGACCTCATCTGCACATACTTTCTGGCCTTCAAAGTCCTGTTTTCACTGCCCCCTGTCTGTGCCTCCGATGGGCACCCCAGCTGTTTTTGCCTCAGGGCTCTGCTCTTGTAGTTCCTCTGCCTGGATATCCCCGGTACTTGCAGACCTACCTCCTCAGCATTCACATCTCAGCTCAAATGCTACCTCCTCAGAGCGGCCTTCCACACCTACTACCTGGTCATTCTCCAGGCTATCACCTGCTTCTGTTCCTCCTGCCTTCTATCATTCTCCGATGTGTGAGACCTTGCTGGCTGACTTCCGTGGGACATGAGCCTCAGGAGAGCAGGAGTTTTGGCCACCTTGGTTTTTTCTGGTCCACAAGTGCTAGACTGTGTCCAGCTCATAGTAGACACACATCAAATACTTGCCAAATGGAAGAATGAATAAATGAATTGCGTGGGCCAGGGTTGAGCAGGGCAGGAAGGCCCCTGTGATGGGCTCTGGGGCAGCACACGTGGATTGAGTTCCCAGGGAGGCTGTTGATGGCAGCTCATGTGGGGCTGACCAGTCGCTGCCTACAGGTGGATGTACTGGACAGACTGGGAGGAGGATCCTAAGGACAGTCGGCGAGGACGACTGGAGAGGGCCTGGATGGACGGCTCACACCGAGACATCTTTGTCACATCCAAGACAGTGCTGTGGCCCAACGGATTGAGCCTGGACATCCCAGCTGGGCGCCTCTACTGGGTGGATGCCTTCTATGACCGCATTGAGACAATACTGCTCAATGGCACAGACCGGAAGGTGGGTGGGCACGCACCTGTGTGCGTGTTCATAAGTGCCCTGTAGATCACTTTTGCATGTGGATGAGGCTCTATGTGTGTGACTTCATGGGCGCCTGTGCGTGGCTAAGCCTGTGGGCTTCCTGTGTATTTACCTCTTTCCCATGGATGTGTACATCTGTGCGCCTTTATGTCTTATGTGTTGTGTTGTGTTATTAGAGGAACACCTTTGTTAAAGTGCATCTGTGACTGCATGTTGCTGTGAGCTTGTCCACACGTCAACACATCAGACGGTGCTGACCTCTGGGCCCTTCTCGGGCAGTTCTTTCTGCCTCTACCCCAGCTCCTCCTCCCCACCTGGCACGCTGCTCAGGGGCCACCTCCTCTATGATGTCTTTAGTCCCCACTTCTACCCTGGATTACCGTGTCTTTTTTTGCATTTCCTAGTGCCTACCACAGGTTAGCCTTTAGTAAATCCTGGCAAATGTCTTGGATGAAGGAATGAATAGACGAGTTCTGGCTGTCTGCTCTGTACTTCGTGTGTGTGTGTGTGTGGTATGTGTTGCGTATGTATGTTGGATGGGTGAGAAGGATGTGAATGGCCTGAGAGAAGACAGTGTGGACAAACTCATTATTAGCCTCCTGCTGGGTTCAGGGCCTGGCAATTCACTCCAGGCAAAGCTATTGGCCTTAGGGGCTCCCTGGCTAATGGAGGAAACAAGACCCACACCCAGGATATAGATAAAGAGGGTACAAACCATTGCTCTCTCTGGACATTCCTGAGTCCTCCTGTTTGTCTCTAGCCCCTTAGTAACCTCTCCTCTATTACTAGATCGTGTATGAGGGTCCTGAGCTGAATCATGCCTTTGGCCTGTGTCACCATGGCAACTACCTCTTCTGGACCGAGTACCGGAGTGGCAGTGTCTACCGCTTGGAACGGGGCACAGGAGGTGCACCCCCCACCGTGACCCTTCTGCGTAGTGAGCGGCCCCCCATCTTTGAGATCCGCATGTATGATGCCCAACAGCAGCAAGGTACCTCTGGGGCTGGGACTGGTGACATGGTGGGACCTAGATTGGGGTGAGGCTCCCAGGAGAGTGAAGGCACTCTCCCTAGGATCCTAGGCTCTGACTGTTGAGGCTCTCAAAAAGAGAGACCGCCCCCATCCCTTGCCATTAGAGTGAGACCCACATTCCTTATCAGGCCTGGTGTCCTATGGGGTCTATCAGTAGCTGTTTGACCTCATCCGCACCTTCCTTCCTGCCTGCCCTTCCTTCTTTATCTCCCTCTCTGCCCCATGCCTACATCTGCTTTTCTTCAACATGCTATGGTCCTCCCAATGTTTCTTCCCTTTATGTCTCCTCACTTTGTTTTTTCAAAAGATTTTATTTATTTACCGTTTTTAGAGAGAGGGGAAGAGAGGGAGAAAGAGAGGGGGAGAAACATCAATGTGTGAGAGATACATGGTTGCCTCTCACATGTCACTATCCCGGGACCCGGCCCACAACTCAGGCACGTGCCCTGACCAGGAATCGAACCAGTGACCCTTCAGTTCAGCGCTCAACCCACTGAGTCACACCAGCCAGGGCTCTCTCCTCACTTTAATGCATCTTCTTCCCCATCTTCTCATTTCTCCTCCATCCCTTGTCCTTTCCCTCCTCCCCTGACCCCTCCCTATGGCCCTCTTCACAGTGGGTACCAACAAATGCCGGGTGAACAACGGTGGCTGCAGTAGCCTGTGCCTGGCCACCCCTGGGAGTCGCCAGTGTGCCTGCGCTGAGGACCAGGTGTTGGACACAGACGGTGTCACTTGCTTGGGTATGAGGGGCCCAGCATGGGTGGGAGGCAGAAAAGCTGACCCCAACAAGGAGGCAGCCAAAGGGTCCAATCCGAGATGAAGGAAACAAACAGGGCCCATTGGGGCAACAGGATGTGAGGGATGGGGCACAAGAAGGCTCTGGGGACCAGGATGGGGGATGGAGGGATGTGAGAGGGCTCAAAGGTTAGGGGAAATGGATGAGCAGGACAGCTATGGAAAGAAGAAAGTAGTCTTCTTTTACATTTGTTTCTCCATTATTAAAGTAATATAACAATAGTTCTAAATATAAGAAGTTAAGAGAACTAAAAGGCTCAAATCCAGCCAACAAACCCCACTGTACTGTATTGTTAGCACTGTGGTAAATTGAACACCATCCTTTTTTTGTTTGGGTGGGTTATACGGTTGGTTTTTACACAGCTGTAATCGTACCTTAATATAAAATACCTTCTGCCCTTATAAGTTCATGTGTTACGAGCTTTTTCTGTGTTATTCCTGCATTATTTTAAATAGCCTCATTTTTCAAATAAAAGTAGGTCATGCTTATTACAAGAAGAAATAAATAAACATTATAGAAAATAGAAGGAGAAATTACAAGTCACTCCAAATACCACCACCCATTGATATCACGGTTACCATTTGGAAGACCATCCACCCAGACATTTCTCTACTCAGTTACCTTTCTTTCTTTCTTTTTTTAAAAGATTTTGTTTATTATTTTTAGCGAGAAGGGCAGGGAAGGAGGAAGAAAGGGAAACGAAACATCCATGTATGATTGCCTTTCACCTGCCTCCAGCTGGGGACCTGGCTGGAGACCTGGCTTGCAACCTGGTTATATGCCCTGACTGGGAATCCAATCAGCAACCTTTGGGTTCACAGGCCGGCACCTATTCACTGAGCCACCAGCCAGGGCAGTCATTCATCTTTCTTAAATGGAAACATGCTGCACATACTGTTCTGTTTCCTGCTTTTGTCACATGACAGAATGTCATGAATACATAAGCAGAATTGTATTAAATATTTAATTTATTTATTTTTGGAAAGAGGGGAAGGGAGGGAGAAAGAGAGGGAGAGAAATGTAGATGTGTGAAACATTGGTCAGTTGCCTCTCGCACACCCTCAACAGGGGACCTGGCCACAACCTTGGAATGTGCCCTAACTGGGAATCAAACCAGTGATCTTTTGGTTTGCAGGACGACACCCAAACCATGGAGTCACACAATCAGGGCCATAAGTAGAATTTTTAAAAAGATTTTATTATTATTATTATTATTAATTTTAGAGAGAGGGGAAGGGAGAGAGGGAGAGAGACATCAGTGTATGGTTGCCTTTCACCTGCCTCCAGCTATGGACCTGGCTGGAGACCTGGCTTGCATTCTGGTTATGTTGCCCTGGCTGGGAATCGAACCAGTGACCTTCGGGTTTGCAGGCTGGTGCTTTATCCACTGTGCCACCAGCCAGGGCATAAGTAGAATTTTTAATTGCTGAAATAGATTTCATTTAATAAAATTCCCATAATTTACTTGGCCATTTCTCTGCTGTTGGGTGGTTAGCTGTTTTTAGTTTTTTGTTGTAATCACAGCCAACATATAGTGTGCAGACTATGTACTAGGCACGGTTATAAGCACTTCCCCTGCCATAACTTATTTATTTCTTAAAATATTCTTGTAGGCAAGATATTTTTATTATTCCAATTTACAGGTGAAGAAATTGAGGCCCAAAGTTAAAGCAGGAGTATGAACCCAGGAAATCTGACCCAGATCCTGTTTCTCTATCTCTTTTTTGTTTAAGATGTTACTTGTTTATTTTTAGAGAAAGGGGAAAGGAGGGAGAAAGAGAGAGAAAGAAACATTGATGTGTGAGAGATACATCAATTGGTCTTACATGTGCCCTGACTCAAACCTGTAACCCAGGCATGTGCCCTGACCAGGAATCAAACCAGTGACCTTTCGGTTGGCAAGATGATACCCCCAACCCGTTGAGTAAAGGATAGATCCCATTTCTTTTTCTTCTTTTTTAAAAAATATTTTATTTTATCTTTAGAGAGGAGGGGAAGGAAGGAGAAAGAGAGGGAGAGAAACATCGATGTACGAGAAAATACTGATTTGTTGCCTCTAGCACACACCCTAACCAGGGACCTGGCCTGGAACCCAGGCATGTGCCCTGACCAGGAATTGAACCGGAAACCTTTAGCTTTGCAGGATGATGCTTAGCCAACTGAGTCATACCAGTCAGGGCTAGATCCCATTTCTTAATCACCCTCCCTGCTATTTCTCATACCTTCATGCCTTCCCATATTCTGGATGGGTTCCTTACGATAGAATCCCAGAAGCGCACATGGGCATTGAGGCCTTAGTGCACAGCTAAGAGCAAGTGACTGAGGCCAGAGCATTGGGGAGAGAGGAACTGAGTGGCCAGGATAATGGAAAGATCCTCTACATGGACGTTGAAATCACCAAGAATTAAAGTAGGAGTGATTTTGGGGAAAATGATACTGACCCACAATCTAAAAAACCCTTAGGGATGACAGGGAATGGCTGGGGTCCTGCAAGACATAGGGGTTCGGATGATCTGGTAGCATAAAAGTGAATACAGATGTTTCAGAGAGGGGTGAGAGAGAAGAGTAAGGGAGCAGTAGTGAGAAGCACGGTGGATACCTCCTGGCCCCATGGTCCATGGGCCGTGGAAGAGAAAGTAGCCACCGCAGGGCCCATGGGAAGGTTCAAGGAATAGAGTAGGGTTGAGAGATGGGTCAGAAAGGGGGTGCACAGGTCCGGGGACAGGGCCTGATGTGGGAGCCCTGGGCTTCATGAGATTAGTGATGCAAACACAAGGGACATGGTGAGTTTATTTTTAATGGCCCAAGGCAGACTGTGGTGTGAGGTATGAATGCAGGGGTGGAGGGGACAAACAGAAGCCCGGAGCCTGCAGAGGTCTGGGGCTTGTTTTCACCCCTGCTGGTGGAATGGATGCATGTGTGAAGGAAGAAATCCGGGGCAGGGCCCCGAAGGTCCCAGAGGCAACTTCCAAGGAATAGTTTGTGGAAATGGCAGGACAGAGTGAGGAGTGGTCTGCTCCGTGGCCACCAAAGTATGGAGGGCTCTGCACTCTCATAGAAGCTGCTTATTCTCAGGCCACTCTGAGGTATGGGACATGTTAGAGCAAATATCACCCTGTAGTTTGAGATAGGTGCAGTTTCCATCCAGATAATATGCTCATGAAGAATGACACATTAGGAAAATTTACCCTGTGTATAATTTTAAATAATAAAACAAGCAAAGAACAGGAAACTTAACACCTGACCCATGATCTGGGTCTGACTTTCCCCCTCACACCCCTGTGGTCCCCACAGCGAACCCATCCTACGTGCCCCCGCCCCAGTGCCAGCCGGGCGAGTTTGCCTGTGCCAACAGCCGCTGCATCCAGGAGCGCTGGAAGTGTGACGGAGACAACGACTGCCTGGACAACAGTGACGAGGCCCCGGCCCTCTGCCGTGAGTCACCCACTCCCTCTGCCTGGCCATGGGCCTGCTGGGAGCTCAGGGCCCCACCACGTCAATGACCTCTGACCCGACCCCTCCCCAGATCAGCACACCTGCCCCTCAGACCGCTTCAAGTGCGAGAACAACCGGTGCATCCCCAACCGCTGGCTCTGTGATGGGGACAACGACTGTGGGAACAATGAAGATGAGTCCAATGCTACTTGTTCAGGTGCGGACCACACTGGGTACCCCTCAGTCAGGGAGGCAGCGTAGCCGGAGCCAGGCTTGGGAAGGCAGGGGGGCCTGAGGGGAAAGGAAAGAGTGTTGGCAGAGAGGGTGGAGCCCAAAGCAGGAGAGGGGTGCTGTCCCCTTCCGCTGAAGGACAAGGTTGGCTGGAAGACTGAGCTGCAGGGGACAGCGTTCGGCTCTGAATGGGAGCTAAGAGCAAGGCAGGGTGGGTCGCCTCCTTGGGGCCCCTTGAGAGGTGAGGCGCGACAGCCACCGTAGGACCGCATGGTGTAGGGGGAGGTTTGAAATTCTCTGAGAGGATGGTTTTGAAACCCTTGGGAAGACTTCCTGTTCTGCAGAGACTAACAGAAAAGGAAAGGAAAATTTAAGAAAGGACTCTGAGCACTCACACCCATTCCGATTCCCAGCTCGAACCTGCCCACCCAACCAGTTCTCCTGTGCCAGTGGCCGCTGCATCCCCATCTCCTGGACATGCGACCTGGACGATGACTGCGGGGACCGATCGGATGAGTCAGCCTCATGTGGTAAGAGGAACAACAGGAAGACCAGGCCGGCACGAAGGAGTTGACCCCTGAGAACAGCCTAGGAAACGGGGGTTAGAAAGACCCCACAAGTTAGTACTATGTGGTCTTGAGCAAGTTACTTAATCTCAGTGGCCTGTGTTCGTTTTCATCTGCAAAGTGGGGATAATAATAGCACTGTATCACCGCGTTGATGTGGGGGTTCAGTGAGACCAGGCGCGAAAAACACTCAGCACAGGGCCCGTGTTTGGTAACTGTTAGCTTTGAAAGGGGATGTTCGGCAAGCTCTCCCTCCGGAAGCACACCCACGCCTCCCCTTCGCCTCCTCTTCCCCAGCAGGCGTGCATCTCTCCTAAGCTCTTAACGGGTTGCCACGAGACTGGCAGCCAGGGGAGCAATGGGCCTTGGCAGCTTGTCCAGTGCTAACCCGCTGAACCTGTCCGCAAACAAGGCCCCTTTTCTCTGACGCTCCAGAGAGCCAAAGCAACCCCACCTAAGCTCCCTCCTGCGGCGTCTATCCAAAGCCCTTTAATAAATGTACTCTCAGAATAAAATGAAGTAAATGAAAAGAGGATGCTCAGAGAGGTAGAGCTAAACGGGCAGAGTGTCAGGCTGGGGCATTGCTGCTTAGCCTTCCCTCCCTGTCTGGCTGCACCAAAGGCTGTTTGTTGGTTATGAGGCCCCCTGCACCTACCTGCCTGGTGCTATGATGCTGAGTCATCGGGAGGGCCCCGCTCAGTTACACTTTCTCCTTGACAGCCTATCCCACCTGCTTCCCCCTGACTCAGTTTACCTGCAACAATGGCAGATGCATCAACATCAACTGGCGATGCGACAATGGTAAGAGCGTGCCTCCCTCCCCCTGCCCTGATTCCCAGGAAAGCTGGACGCTGCAGCCAGGCCTGGGGGGTATAAGGTCCAAGGGGTTTTAGAATCAAGCCAGGGCCTTCCTCCAGTTCACTGAAGCCCTACTGGGTTGGCTGGGAGAAAGGAGGAGGAGGAGGAGGAGCCAGAGATGTGCGGGAGGACCAAGGTGGACTGAGGGGCACCCTGCCCATCAACTATCTGCACCGTTCTTTCCTAGGCAGGGCCTGAGCTGTCTGTCCTGCAAAGGCTCAGGGCCAGGGAGAGATCAGCAAGGAGAGCTAGGGGAGGGGCCGGGGTGGGTGCAGAGCAACAAGATCCCAGCGCCCAACTCCCTTCTCCCTGCAAACCCCATCTTCTGAAGTCCTTGGGGCGCCCTCCAGGCTCCTGCCGTAGGCTCTGGAGCTCACCTGGCGGCCAGCCATGGACCAGGTGATGTCAGCCCCGAGCCGCAGGAGCCAGTGGATTGTCGTGTGTCCGCTGTCTCAGGGCTCTGGCTGTGTCTGTGTGTTGTGACGTGTTGTACCAGTGGCTCCAGCCCTGGCTCACATGTGAGAGCATGGACTGGGTCAGCGCCGTGTTGCCCCTCACCTTTGCCGTGTCTCCTGTGCCAACGGTTGCCTTGGCGGTTTCTGTGTTTCAGAGAAGGATTGTGGGGACGGCTCTGACGAAAAGACCTGTCCTGAGCCTGCCGGTCAGTGCATAGAAGCACATGCACCATCACCCCAGAGCCCAGCTGCCTCGGGACGCCTCTCAGGACTCCCAGGCAGCTCCCCGCCCACCTTTCCTAGGGTGTGAAGGGAAAGCTAAAGAGAGGAGTGAGGGAAAGGAGGCAACGGAAGGAGAAAGCGGAGTGGAAAGGAAAGAAGCAGAGTGGGCAGAGGGAACCTCTAGGAGGAGGGGAGGTGACAGAGAGGAGAGGACAAGGGGACCATGCCAGAGGGGGACAGGGTTAGAGAAGCAAATCCAGGTGGAAAAGAGGCAGAAACGTTATCCAAGGCAAAGAGCCAGGTGCCCTGCTTCCCAATCATCCCGAAGTGTGGAGGGAAGTCTACAAGCCCCCACCCTGGAGACCTGCATCGTAGGTCATGATTCTGTTTCCCCTAGATGCTCTGGTGGCCCCACCCTCCCCAGCTGCAGGAAGTGCCCTTTGTGGCAGGGTGTTCAGCACTGGGGGCTCAGCAGTGCCCAAGTTCAGGGTCTTGCTGATTAAATCCTTCCGTCTCCAGCAGAGAGGCCTCTCCTACACTGCTCCCATCTCTCCCCTTCCAAAACCAGAGATATCCCTGCCTTTCCCCCAAAGTGAACAGATCCCTCTCCTCACACCCTGTCCAAACTAAAGGCATATGTCCTGCCTCCCTCCCCGCCAGCCTCCCGGACCCAGGGAAGGGCCCTCCTGGAGCCCCACCCCCACCCCTTGTGGGCCATGGTGCATGCTGCAGTCTATGCAGTTTCTGTGTCTTTTCTGTTTGTTTTTTTTCTCAGTGGGGGGTTGGGGTGGGCAGAGGTTGGAAATGAGGAGGAGGTGGGAGTGGGGGCCCTAAGCTGGGGTCACAGAGAAGGTTGCTTGCTCACCTGCTCCTTGCTTCTCCCCTTCTTGCCTCCCCTGCCCCCAGACAATGACTGTGGGGACAATAGTGATGAGGCCGGCTGCAGCCACTCTTGCTCTAGCACCCAGTTCAAGTGCAACAGCGGGCGCTGCATCCCAGAGCACTGGACCTGCGATGGGGACAATGACTGTGGGGACTACAGTGATGAGACGCACGCCAACTGCACCAATCAAGGTAGGCATCTGGGGTCAGCAGGGTGGGGCGAGGTTGTCTGCCTGACCGTCACTTAGCCATCATCCATCTGTCCTCCCCCCTGCATGTCACTGTCACCTGGGAGCCAGAGATAACCCAGATGTGGCTCTTATTCTGCGGGAGTTTCCAGTCCTGTGGGAGAGGGAGATTTCGACAACTCATTGTCACACACAGTTAAGATCGCAGGCTTCGCAGCTGGGCGGCCTTGGGTTGGAGCTCCAGCTCTGCTACTTACTGTCTGGGTGGCCTTGAGCAAGTTGCTTAATTTCAGTGGCCTCTGTGCACTCTCTGCAAGGTGGGGATAATAATAACGTTGATGTGGGGGGTTTCAGTGAAATCACACACAAAAAGGCACTCAGCACCTGGCTTATGTTTAGGCCCAGCAGTTTGGAAAGGGAATGCTCAGAGGCGTAGGGATGAATGACTGCAGTGGGGGTCAAAGGAGAGAGGGGCTGGGTCTGTGAGGGTCCCTCGTACCCAGGTCTCCAGGACGCAGCTGGGACGCAGTGGAGCTGAGCTTATGGGGAAGCAGGTACTTACAAGGGACGTTGGTTTCTCAGCGCTGGCTGATTGTCACGATGGAAGAATATAAACCCAGGATTGCCCTGGTTCAAGAGAAGTCAGAAATGCAGATTTTTATGTGAAATCGATCCTTTTTTTTTTTTTTTTTTAACAGAAATGTATTATTTTTAAAATAGTTTCTTTTTTAACGATTTTATTTTACTTATTTTTAGAAAGGGGGCAAGGGAGGGAGAGAAAGATCAACGTGTGGTTGCCTCTTGCATGCCCCCAACGTGGCCCACAACCCAGGCATGTGCCCTGACTGGGAATCAAACCAGCAGCCCTTTGGTTCACAGGCCGGCCCTCAATCCACTGGGCCACACCAGCCAGAGTGAAATCTACCCATTTTTAAATAGGTATATTAGAATCCTAGAGCTGTCCCAAAAGTTCTCACAGTTCTGGAGGCTAGAAGTTCAAGACCTAGACGTTGGCAGCGTTTGTGCCTTCGGAGTGCCGTGAGGGAGAGTTTATTCCAGCCTGTTTCCCGGCGTCTGGAGTCTGCTGGCAATCTGGCATTCCCCAGCTTGCACAAGTTGCATCTCGAGCTCTGCCTTCATCTTCACATGGCGTTCTCCCCATGTGTGTGTCTGTCTGTGTCCATGTTTTCTCTTTATGTAGGGACACGCTCGCACTGAATTTAGGGCCCACCCTAATGACTCCATTTTCAGTTGATCACCTGTAATGACCTATTTCCAAATAAGGCCACATTCACAGGTACTATGAGTTAGGACTTCAGCATCTTTTTCAGGGAACACAAATCAAGCCATAACAACTGGCCATTAGTTCTAAAAGTTTTTAAAACACTGCAGGCCAAAATCTTTCCACAGACCTCATCTGGCCCCTGGGCCACCAGCTTACAACCTCTGCTTTGTTGGGTTACGGTGCACACGGTGGAACAGGGCTGAGCATTGAGCGATCACTATGGGCCCAGCTCTGAGAAGGGTGATGGGGAGACTCACCCAGGCCCAGGAGCCAGTCAGTCATTGAGTCTCCAGGGCCATCACTGACAAAGGCTGGGGGAGGAGAACAGGTAATGGTGCCTTGGGATTCTGAGAAGGGGTCCCTGGAAGCCTGTGCATGGCCTGGTGGGAAGAACTTCCGGCCACTCAGTTACAAGCTGGGAAAACTTGAGCAAGTTGCTTCCTCTAAGCCTCAGCTTCCTTCTCTAGGAAATGAGAAGAGATGGTGTGGGGGCCTGGCACCTGGGCACAGGGATGTCATGGTTGGTAGCCATTGTTAGCCATGGTTGTGAGCTGAAATGGTTTGGGAACCTTCAGGAGGAGGTGGGATTTGAACTAGGCCCTGATGAGGGATTAGACTCAGGGTTTGCATGGTGGGGGTGAGGGTGGGGTGGCCTGGAGAACCCCGCTGTAAGACTCAGAGGGTGAAACTGAGCCCTCTGTCAGGGGTAGTGCAGCCAGGTGGGGCTGATAGATGAGAGGGGACATCGAGGAATGAGGCTACGTCAAAGGGGGCAGATTACAGCAGGTGAGGGTCAGGTACTGGGGCCTTCAAAGGATTTTGAAGCTGCAAGGTGATATGATACAGTTCTTTCAGAAGATAACCCTGGAAGAGGATGAGATTAGAAATTGGTTCAGGGGCCCTGAAGAAGGAGACTCAGCTTGGAAGCTGCTGCTGAAGTCCAGGCACAAGATGAGAGCCGGGTTCGTGGCAGGGCAGGTGGGAAAAACAGGGCCTGCATCGGCAGTGTGTTGGGTCAGGCCAATGCAGTCACTCTGCCTCCCAGGTGCTGTCCCTGCTCCTTCCCCGGCCTCCTGAGTCAGATCTCAGCAGAGCAGCCAGAGTGATCCTATAGTCAGATTAGGCCCCAGCCCTGCCCTCAAGCCTGCACTGGCTCCCTACATATTTAGAATCAGTGTCAAATGTCACTCCATGGCCTGCAAGGCTCCCCTCACCTCTCTGACCTATGTTCCTGTCACTTATCTCCTTAAGTCTGCTCCAGCTGTGCAGCCTCAAATGTGCCCTGGGCATTTTTTCCAATGGGCCCTGCACAGTCCTACTTCCAACTTTGCACAAGCTGTTCCCTCGGCCTGGAATTCACCTCCAGGTATTTTTGTGGTTCACACCATTCAGGCCTTTGCTCAAACACCTGCTCAGAGGCCATCCCTGATCGTCCCATGTAAGGTAGCGTCCTCATCCCTCTCTAGCCTTGACCCAGCTTTATGTCCATAGCTATGACTGACTACCTGCAATTCCATCTTGCACTTCTATGTCACATTTTCATTGTCTGTCTTCCCTACTACAATTTCAACTCCACGAAGAGAAGGTCTTCATCTTGCTGCCACCTGAAACAGTGCCTGGCACCAGTGGGTGACTGTGGAGTGAATGAATAAAACAGAGCCTAGGCTAAGGCCGGGGGCATTTAAGCTCTGACCTAGCAAACTGCTTATCCACTTGGGCTCTCGTGTGTAAAATAGGGAGGCTAGATGAGATGATCTTTGGGGTCCTGGAAGGTGGAACATCCCTGACTTTCCAAGGAGTATCAGCAGTGCCCTGATCTTCATTCTTGTTTCTGTTCATAGCCTCAGGCTGGGAAGAGCAGGGGGGAATTAGGAAGGTAGAGATGGGAATGTCCTGGAGTCCCTGCCCCTATCTACACCAGATGCCCTTCCCTTGTCCCCCGGTAGCCACAAGACCTCCTGGTGGCTGCCACAGTGATGAGTTCCAGTGTCGGCTGGATGGTCTGTGTATCCCCCTGCGGTGGCGTTGCGATGGGGACACTGACTGCATGGACTCCAGTGATGAGAAGAGCTGCGAGGGAGTGACCCACGTCTGTGACCCCAATGTCAAGTTTGGCTGCAAGGACTCTGGTAAAAACAAGTATTGTACAGAGCTTAGAATGGGGCAACAAGGACGGAGGAAAGTACTGAGAGCAGAGCAGTGGCGAGGGCGGTAGCACTGTACTATGAAGGGTGGAGGTGGGGATAGTGAGGCAAAAGGCTGCACAGAAAAGGGTTTGCATGCTGCGTGGGGAAGACATGAAGGGGCCAGGGCCTGCCCTGTGGGCCCCGAGAACCAAAACCTTCACCAGAGTTGAGCTCAACACCTTCTGTAGGTTCTTGCCTTCTTTGTTGCCTGTGTAAATGTGACAGAAAAAGCTTCAAGGTGCCTAGTGGGCCCTAAGGCATTGCAGTCATGACCCTGTTAGAGAACTCTACTGAGTCTGGGAAGGACCCAGGGAGCCCTGCTGCCCAGGCCCGCCCCTCACACTGTACTCATCCCTCAGCTCGGTGCATCAGCAAAGCATGGGTATGTGATGGTGACAGTGACTGTGAAGATAACTCCGATGAGGAGAACTGTGAGTCCCTGGTCTGCAGGCCACCCTCGCACCCCTGTGCCAATAACACCTCAGTCTGCCTGCCCCCCGACAAGCTGTGTGATGGCAACGACGACTGTGGAGATGGTTCCGATGAGGGAGATCTCTGTGGTAAGGCCCTGGGACAGAAATGGGGAGGGTGGCTGGGTAAGGAGCCTGGGCAGGTCGGGGCAAGTGGGACCGGGCAGGCTCAATGGAGAGACCCGAGACTGGGAAAGGGCAGCTCTGGCTGCTGGACAAGGAGCACCCAGAGCAGTTACCAACAACCCATGTCGATTTACGACTCAGCTTAGCGCATCACACACTTACAGCATTTAATCTGTAGAGCAGCCAGCCCTGTGAGGTAGATACTATTATCATCGCCGCTTTACAGATGAGAAAACTGAAGTACAGAGATGTTAGTAACTGGTCCGGGGTCACCTAGCTTCTAAAGCACTGTGGAAACAGCGCAGTGAATCCCCCACTGCAGTCACAGACCCTGCACGCACACGTGTGTCTCAGAGCAGTGCAGAGCAGCCCAGAGCTGGCCTTTGAAAGGAGAGCACCAGGCTGAGTATGGATGTGGTCAGAGCAGGCTTCCCAAAGGAGGTGGGGATTTAACTGGGTTCTCAAAGATGGGCAGATCTTTCAGAGTGAGTGAGAATGTTGGAGGAGGAGGGTGTGTGCTTTCAAGATCAAAACAAAACTGGGGTTTGGTGATGGCCACGTGGTGTGACTTGAGGATGCGGAGTAGAGCAGAGCAGCCTTATCTCCTGTGAGCCAGGCATGCAGAGCATCGGGTTCCTGAAAGGAGAGGAGTGAGAGATAAGGCGGGTTGGGACAGGCCTTGGGAACTGCCGATGGGTCTTCTATCAGTGCTGGCAGATCCCAGGGTGTGTCGGAACCCAGCGTGGGACATTCTGTACTGCATCTCTCCCCAGATCCGGAGAGATCGAGGAAAGGGAATGGGTTTCCAGCCTTCCCAGGAAGAGAGGCAAAAAGCTAGGGTCCCCACCTTGGGTTCAAGAAGCAGCAAGGAAGGAAAGACCAGAGAGATGCAGCCATGATGCGGGAAGGGGAGAGCTGGTCCCAGTGATGGGTTCTGGGGTCCCAACCCTGGTCCTGAGAAAGCCTGGGAAGCAGTGAGGCAGAGGGTTGGCCAGGAATGGAAAAGAAGAGTGCCACGGGCAGGATGCCCCAGACTTGGCGCACAGCTGGGCTGTAGTCCTCCCTCCTCTGTGATCCTGACCCTGATCCGGCCCCTCCCCCACCAATCCCATTCCCCCAGACCAGTGCTCCCTGAATAACGGAGGCTGCAGCCACAACTGCTCGGTGGCACCTGGCGAAGGCATCGTGTGTTCGTGCCCTCTGGGCATGGAGCTAGGCCCTGACAACCACACCTGTCAGATCCAGAGCTACTGTGCCAAGCACCTCAAGTGCAGCCAGAAGTGTGACCAGAACAAGTTCAGCGTGAAGTGCTCCTGCTACGAGGGATGGGTGCTGGAGCCAGATGGCGAGAGCTGCCGCAGTCTGGGTAAAACACCTCGGAGGGTGGCCGGCTGACGGGGTGGCGGGGCAACTGGGCAGGCCGAGCCAGGCTCCTCGGCACTGGTTGGCTGGGCTTAGGGGGCTGAGTGCCAAAGGCTAAGGTTTCCATCCAGGCCCAGCCTCAGAGCAAACAGAGACCCTGCCTGCCTCTTACAATCATAAAAACATCCAAACCTGTAGAGAATTTTTTAGTTTACTTGAGTCAAACTGACAGCAATTGCCAGGAAGCAGAATCTCAACGGACTGCAAAAAATGTTCTGGAGAATGGCAGTTTCGCAGCTTACGTTGTGCATTAGAATCAAAGGAGTAGACATAAGGAGGGTTACATGAAATCCATTGGCGGTCAATTAAGGGGGTGGAGAAAACAGGGAAATCTCTGGGATCGGATAAAAGGTAAAGCAGAGAGGCCCATAGTTCTTTACATTGGTGAGTACAGGATAGTTAATAGCTAAAATTTATAGCACAGAGAGGTGGCATGCTGGGAACAGTATAACCATGAGGGCTCCTGTGGGCTCCACTCTGGTGCGGGGTTGTGCCCTGAGGGGTCTGGAGATTACTCGGACATCGGACATCTCGTAGGTAGGTGGGTATGTTTACCTGAGATGCAAAAAGAAAATGCACAGGCTCACTTGAGGTAGCGTGACCTTTGCAGGGAAGCTGTAGGCCGAGGAGTGACTACATGCCATGACTCACTTTTAGTGAGGAAATGTTATGTTCAGACCATCCCTTGTGGTTACTTTCCGTCTCTGAGTCTGTGGGGCCCACCAGCCTGGCCTCCCCGGAGCCTGTCGCCTTGGCATACGGCTCCGTTTCGTTCCACACCCTGGATCGGGTGTCTCGAGGGCAGCAAGCCCCTTGCTGACCCCTCCCTCAACCCTCCTCAGACCCCTTCAAGCCGTTCATCATCTTCTCCAACCGCCATGAAATCCGGCGCATTGACCTTCACAAAGGGGACTACAGCGTCCTGGTGCCCGGCCTGCGCAACACCATCGCCCTGGACTTCCACCTCAGCCAGAGCGCCCTCTACTGGACCGACGTGGTGGAAGACAAGATCTACCGCGGGAAGCTGCTGGACAACGGAGGTGAAGGCGCTGGGCAGTGACCCACGGTCAAGGGCTCGTGCAGGGGCCCCTGGAGTGCTCAGCCCAGAGCTGAAGCCCTTCATACCCCATCCCCCACACTCGCGTTAATTAGGTTAGATTTTGCTGTGGTCTCAGTGCCTGACGCCCCATAATTATCGTCAGCAGAGCTGCCAGCCTGATAATTAACAAAATGATCAGCCTTTCTTTGAAAAGGCCTGGAGCTCAGCTCCCCAAATCCTAGAATTACAGGCTTGAAAGTAAAAAAGTCATTTAGGGGTGGGGGTACCTGAACTCTGCCCCTGTCCCAAGGCGGTCCAACCCATCACAGACTTCCTCTGTGGAGTCAACACACATTTTGAGCACCTGCCATACATGCTGGGTCCTGGGAGGCAGCCGTGATCAAGAGAGGCCACTGTCCTCTTGGAGTTCACGTGCCAGTGGGAACACAAGCTATAAAGAAAACCAAGGAGTATGCTGCGGTATGGGACAGAAGAGGATATTGCTGTGGATCAATAAAAGGAGGCAACAGGGGTAGGGAGAATGGGGGTTGACATTTTAAATTGGATGGTCCAAGAAGGCCCCCTGCAAAGGTGACATCTGAGCAAAGACTTGAAGAAAACACATCATACTATAGGAATTTGTATCATTTGTAGTAGAGAGAACCTGGAACATCTCAAATGTCAAATGTTCAGCAACAAGGGGATGGCTAAGTAGACTGGGATCTGATCACACTGTGCAACCGTTTCTAAAATAATGGGAATGGATAATAATAATTCTTCCATAAGAAAACCTCCAGGACAGTTTGTGAAGTGACTTCTGGAAAGTTCTGTCCTCTTCATATGGGTCTAGGTCCAACCCCCAAAGCTTCTGTTCTCTGCTTTGACCTCCTCCCATGGGTTAGCCTGCCAGAGAGCTGCAAGCAGAGATGGTAGCCACGTCTCATCCAGGGTTCTGGAAGCCAGGCCTCTCTCCCACTTGATCTCCTGGTGGGGCGGGGGGGGGGGGGGGGGGGGGGGGGGGGGGGGGGGGGGGGGGGGGGGCTGGGAACCCCAGTTGAATCTGGGCCTCATCAGAGGCATTGACGGAGTTGTGAGAATTGAGGGTGGGTCATGGAGGGTTCCTAGGATACCTCAACTTCAGTCGAGCCCACCTCATGGGACTCAAGCCTCCTACAACCCTGTCTTCTCCAGCCCTGACCAGTTTCGAGGTGGTGATTCAGTATGGCCTCGCCACACCCGAGGGCCTGGCTGTAGACTGGATTGCAGGCAACATTTACTGGGTCGAAAGTAACCTAGACCAGATTGAGGTGGCCAAGCTGGATGGTACCCTTCGGACGACGCTGCTGGCTGGTGACATTGAGCACCCAAGGGCAATTGCACTGGACCCCCGGGATGGGTAAGGACCCCTGCTGCCTAGCCCTATTCTGGCCCCATGGCCCCCCAAAGCCTTGTTCAACCTGGCCAGAGACACCCATCTCCTTCATGCTACTTGACCCCCTCAGCCCTTTACATAAGATCCCATTCCCCAGGCCCCTGGCCTGGGTCCTCCTGACCCCCTCCCCACTTCCCAGGATCCTGTTTTGGACAGACTGGGATGCCAGCCTGCCCCGAATTGAGGCAGCCTCCATGAGTGGGGCTGGGCGCCGCACCATCCACCGGGAGACAGGCTCAGGAGGCTGGCCCAACGGGCTCACTGTGGACTACCTGGAAAAGCGTATCCTCTGGATCGATGCCAGGTCAGTGCCCTCCACAACCACCCCCATTTCCCCTCCCTTCCAGGGCCAAGATGGGCCAGGGTCCCAGGTCCTGGCTGTGAGAAGGGAGATAAGAAGGCCTGGGGGAATTAGGTTCAGGACCAGCATAGCCAAGGGCTGGGCCCAGAAACAGGACTGCAGTGAAGGGAGAGGCTGGGCTAAGGGACAGATTCAGAGAGAAGGTGGAGGCCTGCTGTCATCCTGCTGTCATCCTACTGTCATCCTGGTCCTAGTGCCTGGCTGAGGGCTGGAATGCAATCTCCTGCACTGACAGGCCTGTGCACTCCACTGGAGGGCTTTGCCCAGGGGAAGAGGGGGCTTTCTCTAATTTGTCTCCCCAGAGGGGGTGCCTATTTCTAGCCTTGAGCAAAGCCCTATATATCACTGGCCACCCTGGCGTGACTCAGGGCTAGGATCCTAGACCTGGCAGCCCATGGCCCCACTGCTTGGCCATTCTGTTTGCCTTCTCTGGCCAAGAGGGTTTCAAGGAGGGCTGCTCCAGTGTGCTGAGGTGGGGGCAGTGGGCCGGGGCCTTGGAAGGGCACCCTGGACGGTGTGCCCTGAGGCTGCGGCCCCACCCTCACCCTGCCCTGACAACGCTCGCTCGTAGGTCAGATGCCATCTACTCAGCACGCTACGACGGCTCCGGCCACATGGAGGTGCTTCGGGGACACGAGTTCCTGTCGCACCCGTTTGCAGTGACACTCTACGGAGGGGAGGTGTACTGGACAGACTGGCGCACAAACACGCTGGCCAAGGCCAACAAGTGGACTGGCCACAATGTCACCGTGGTACAGAGAACCAATACCCAGCCCTTTGACCTGCAGGTGTACCACCCCTCCCGGCAGCCCATGGGTAAGGGCCAGAAAGAGCCAGCAGCCTCGTTAGAGGTCCC
This sequence comes from Noctilio leporinus, assembly GCA_004026585.1. Classification (NCBI taxonomy): domain Eukaryota; kingdom Metazoa; phylum Chordata; class Mammalia; order Chiroptera; family Noctilionidae; genus Noctilio; species Noctilio leporinus. The sequence goes on from PVIW01002565.1 coordinate 85,140, forward strand.
TAAGAGAGGGGGCAGGGGGCAATGGGAACAGGTAGGGTATGTGCTGGAATGGCGGAAGGGTAGAGGCCCGCTGACAGAAGGGCTGGCAGCACGTGGTGCTGAAACAGGGATGAGGAGGAGGGGCGAAGAGGGGTTGTTCAGGGGAGAAAATCACAGGCTGTTCTTGCTTCTCCTCGATCTCCCCGCCCAGCTCCCAACCCCTGTGAGGCCAATGGGGGCCGTGGCCCCTGCTCCCACCTGTGTCTTATCAACTACAACCGGACAGTCTCCTGTGCCTGTCCCCACCTCATGAAGCTCCACAAGGACAACACCACCTGCTACGGTAGGAAGCCCCTCCCTCCAGAGCCAGGGGTCAGCCGGGCCGCAGAGGAAGGCGTCGGCAGCCAGGCTTCCCATTGTAACCGAAGGCAGACAGTCCAGTTGTGAGGAATCTGATGGGGGAGGCTCCAGGGCCTTTTTGGTAGCTAAGGGCCAGCAGCAAATGGAAGGAACAGAAGGAGAAAGGGCCCTAATCAGTTTGGGTGGGTGGGTGGGAAGCACGGAGACAGGGGGCTGCCCTCAGTGACCTTCCCGTGTCCTGCAGAGTTTAAGAAGTTCCTGCTGTACGCACGTCAGATGGAAATCCGAGGAGTGGACCTGGACGCCCCCTACTACAACTATATCATCTCCTTCACGGTGCCCGATATTGACAATGTCACAGTGCTGGACTACGATGCCCGAGAGCAGCGTGTTTACTGGTCTGATGTGCGGACGCAGGCCATCAAGAGGGCCTTCATCAATGGCACAGGCGTGGAGACAGTCGTCTCTGCAGGTTCCGTGTGGACCCTGCCGACCCCTTTGGGCACTGGCGCTCCTTACCCAGTCCTCGATCCCTACCCTGGCACCCAGTGTTCACTTGCTGTCCCCCTGGGTCTCTCAAAGTACTCCACCCTGGTTTTCTGATCCCTATTCCCACAGAAATCAGGCTGCCCCCCCCCCACCCACGTCCCAACCTCTGCCCTGCCAACCCCCAACCACCGCCTCCCCAATGTGCCCCCAGACTTGCCCAATGCCCACGGGCTGGCTGTGGACTGGGTGTCCCGGAACCTGTTCTGGACAAGCTACGACACCAACAAGAAGCAGATCAACGTGGCCCGGCTGGATGGCTCCTTCAAGAACGCTGTGGTGCAGGGCCTAGAGCAGCCCCATGGCCTCGTTGTCCACCCCCTTCGAGGGTCGGTTCAGGGCCTGGGGTTAGGGAGTGTGAGGTGTGGATCGGGGAAGAAGAGGACTCTGAGCCCCCTCTCCCTACACCCATCCCTCCTCTAGGAAGCTCTACTGGACCGACGGTGACAACATCAGCATGGCCAATATGGACGGCAGCAACCGCACCCTGCTCTTCAGTGGCCAGAAGGGCCCTGTGGGTATGCCTGCCTCACAGCCCTTCCTAATTCCTCAACTAGGGCATGCTCTCAGGGTTCCCCAGTTGCCTCTCTATCTCCCCCAATTCCCAGCTTATTGTTTTCCCTTCCCACCACCCCACAAAACCACACACCCCTCACACATTTCTAGAGGTGAGCAGCCCGGCTGGGTCAGGGGTCAAGCTCTCCACCCACCCTCTTCCAGGCCTGGCTATTGACTTCCCCGAAAGCAAACTCTACTGGATCAGCTCCGGGAATCACACCATCAGCCGCTGCAATTTGGATGGGAGTGGGCTGGAGATCATCGATGCCATGCGGAACCAGCTGGGCAAGGCCACAGCCCTGGCCATCATGGGTGAGGGCTGCTGGGTGAGAACAGGGACGGGAGCAGATCAGGCCAGGCTGGATTGGCTGGGAAGACAGGACCTGGCCTGAGGGTAGTCTGCCTGCCCTGCCAGGCCCTTCAGGAGAACTGGGTAGGTGCGGGGAGGGCCTTCCCAAGGGTCTCATTTCCTTTTGCTACTCCAGGAGACAAGCTGTGGTGGGCAGATCAGGTGTCAGAGAAGATGGGCACGTGCAATAAGGCTGATGGCTCAGGCTCCGTGGTTCTGCGGAACAGCACCACCCTGGTGATGCACATGAAGGTCTATGACGAGAGCATCCAGCTGGGTGAGATGAGGTCAAAGGGCAGGGATGGGAGTCAGAGGTCAGGGCTGCAGCCAGGAGTGGCTGCAGGAACCCCCTGGGCAAGCTGGTGTGTGGGAATGAAAATGGGATGGGTTCTTCTCACCATTCAAAGGGGCCTTCCTTTGTAATCCTCACTGAAGCGCCATATAGGCTCACAACCGCCCTGGTCACTGGGCCGGGGAGCAGGAGGACAGCTGAGTTGGGTGGTGACTCCCACAGGATCCAGAGTGAAGACAGGGACGGAGATCCCAAGGAGAGCTACTAACCCTTTTTCTCTGCCTCCAGGGCACGAGAGCACCAACCCCTGCAGCGTCAACAACGGGGACTGCTCCCAGCTCTGCCTGCCCACCTCGGAGTCCACCCGCTCCTGCATGTGCACAGCTGGCTACAGCCTCCGGAGTGGCCAGCAGGCCTGTGAGGGTCAGTGCCCCTGCCTCTCTCCTTCCCATTTTTCATTTATTTTATTTTATTTTATTTTTGATTATCAAAGTAAATTTTATTTATTTATTTAAAGATTTTAAAAATTTATTATTTTTAGAGAGAGGGAAAGGGAGAGAGGCAGAGAGGGAAAGAAGCATCAATGTATGGTTGCCTTTCACCTGCCTCCAACCACGGACCTGGCTGGAGACCTGGCGTGCAACCTCATTATGTGCCCTGGCTGGGAATCGAACCAGCAACCTTCGGGTTTACAGGCTGGCACCATTCCACTGAGCCACCAGCCAGGGCTCCATTTTTTTTTTTAAAGATTTTATTATTTTTTGAGAGAGAAGAAGCGAGGGAGGCAGAGAAGGGGAGAGATATCAATGTATGGTTGCCTTTCACCTGCCTCCAGCTACAGACCTGGCTGGAGACCTGGCTTGCAACCGGTTATGTGCCCTGGCTGGGGATTGAACCAGTGACCTTTGGGTTCACAGGCTGACGCCAATCCACTGAGCCACCAGCCAGGGCTTTCTCCTTCCCATTTTGACCAAGGTCCCCAATATCAGTCGGTTCTGCCCTACAGCCCCACCTTCTTATACTCTCCTTGGCAACAGGACTGCTTTCATCATGTGTTATTAAGAGCTTTCTGAGTTGGATGCTTAGTCAGCCCCTCTGTGCTGGGTGCTGTCGGGGAAGCCAGGGGACAAGGAAGCCAGTCCCTGTCCCTGTGCTCTGCAGCCTTAAACAGAAGGGGGGCTAATAGGTAGGTGAAACTGGATCATGAAGTGGCTCTGACTTCAGTAGGATTTTGGAGAAACAGACATCAAAAGGCAGTGCTAGGGCCGGTTCCATGGAATAGGTGTGCTGTGAGCCAGGTTTTATAGGACAGGTTGGATTTGAGTGTGTGGCTCAAAGGAGAAGAGACCACATACAAGGCAGGGGGCCCAGAGCAACAAGAGAGTGTATGGAGGGGCCCTGAGGTGCCAAGCCCTAGTGGTAAGCAGGGTGTGGGAGAGTCAGGGCAAGGCCACGGGTTCTCAGACAGGAGTGGCTGGGAAGTGGTGTTTGGGGCAGATTAATCTGACAGCATAGAGCCGGCTGACTGGGAGAGGGAGAAACCAAGGCAGTTAGACCAGTTAGGGGCTGTTAGACTAATCCCAGTGTTAGGAGATGAGACCTAGGCTGGAGCTGAAGGGAAGGGATGAAACTCAGAGACATTCGCAAGAACTTGCTTACTGATTTATGAGCCTGCCCCCAGACAGCATTTCCCAAAGTGAACCCCTGGGCATCTCTCTTTTTGATGTGGGTAGATAGATGTTACAGAAATTAACACTGGGTTAAACAAAATATAAGTGGGATTTTTTGTTGTTGTTGTTGTTGTTGTTGTTGTTGTTTTGCTGCAGAATGTCCGAGAGCCTTGAATATGCTCACCTACACTAAAATTTTTTCAAGAAAAGACTAGTGTTTGGAGTTTCCTCCAACTCACTCAACCATGAATCTTTTTTTTTTTTTTTTCCATGGAGTCTGAGCAACCAGGGCCCATTTGGGGATTCATTTGGGAATACACTGTATCCATCAAGTGATACAGGCAAGAGAGGATTCTGGGATGCATGAATATGACGCCTCATAAGATGGGAAACCAGAATGAGACTGGCTCAAGAGCAAGATGGGAATGTTAAGTTTCAGGTGTTAGAGATAGGAGAGGACAAAGAGGAAACTCAGGTGGAACGCTCAATTTGGGAGTCATGCAGTGCGATTGTCTTGTCTGAACCTTCTCAGATTCTCTGTAATAGCCTTTGGGTGCAGGGTTGTGTTGAGGGAAGCAGAACTGGACGGCGGAGCACAAGGAGAGAAATCCAGGCCTCTGCTGCCCTCTGGTGGGAAACTCTAGGTATTGCAGGTAGTTCCCCAGTAGAGCGAGCTGAGCTCCCTGCCCAGGCCAAGGTGGATGTGTATCTGCGTGTTGAGGGGGAAGGAATGATAGCTGGAGGAAAGACAGCAAAGGGGATGCAAAGGAAAATAGGGTTGAGGGTGACAGAAGCCAAGTTTAAAGAGGTGTCAGTGAGTCCCATTCCTGAAGTGTTCTGTTCTTGTTTCAGGTGTGGGCTCTTTTCTCCTGTACTCTGTGCACGAGGGAATCCGAGGAATCCCGCTGGATCCCAATGACAAGTCAGATGCCCTGGTCCCAGTGTCAGGGACTTCCCTGGCGGTCGGGATCGACTTCCATGCTGGTGAGCCATTTGATGGCAGCAGGTAGTGGGGCATGACTTCCAGGGGTGGTGTGCTCTTATGGGTCCATGTCAGACTGCCTGACTTCAGCTGGAATGGGAGGCACTTACACACAGCTGTCCCCATACCCCTCTACCTGCCCTTCCAAACCCCTTCCATCCAGCACTCACTTCCATCTTGATCCCATATGATTTTGACCCCCCACCTTGGCCCTGCCTTGTTTGGCATCCCCATGTTGGCTTCTCCACCTCCAGAAAATGACACCATTTACTGGGTGGACATGGGCTTAAGCACCATCAGCCGGGCTAAGCGCGATCAGACGTGGCGTGAGGATGTGGTGACCAATGGCATTGGCCGCGTGGAGGGCATCGCAGTGGACTGGATTGCAGGTGAGCTATGGCAGATCGTGGGGCTCCAGGTGCGACAAAGGATAGGGGCAAGTGGGTGTCAGAAGAAGGGATCTGGGCGTACAGCTGAGCTTCCGAGGCCGCGAACAAGATGCCGGTGGCCGTGGGTCCCTATGGACAGTCCCAGCCAAGTTGCTTCGACTGAGTAAAGATGGGCTTTGTGATGGATTGCGCCGTGGGTATGGCGGCCGGGGCGCTCTTCAGCACCTTTTCCTATCTCAGGATTGGAATGTGGTCGGGGGCTGATGGGCGGCATCGGGAAAACCATGATGCAGAGTGGCGGCACCTTTGGCACATTCATGGCTATCGGGATGGGCATCCGATGCTAATCAAGGCAGTGGTTGCCCACTTCCACCCCACCCCACCCCACCCGTTCCAGCCCACATAATAAAATGACTTTGAGTAAAAAAAAAAAAAAAAGAAGAAGAAGAAGAAAGCATCTGAGGAGAAAGGGCAGGCAGGAAGAGACCGGGGAGCAGCAAGGGTATCTGGGGGCTGGAAGGGGACCAGGTATTCATGTTCCCACCCTGCCCCTAAGCACCTACCTACTACTTCCCCAGGCAACATCTACTGGACGGACCAGGGCTTTGATGTCATTGAGGTCGCCCGGCTCAACGGCTCTTTCCGCTACGTGGTCATCTCCCAGGGTCTGGACAAGCCCCGGGCCATCACAGTTCACCCAGAGAAAGGGTGAGGAGCTGAACAGCTGGCCATCCCCATTGCTGGCTCTGGTCTGGCCCAGTTACTCCAGCCACAGCCCATACTGACAAGGGTCCCTCTTTTCCATGTTCTGGGGACTGAGCCCCATGTATACCTCATCCCACAGGTACTTATTCTGGACCGAGTGGGGCCAGTATCCACGTATTGAGCGGTCTCGGCTGGATGGCACTGAGCGAGTGGTGCTGGTTAATGTCAGCATCAGCTGGCCCAATGGCATCTCAGTGGACTATCAGGTTTGGACACGGGCATGGCCCAGCGGCCAAGGGGTAGACCCTGTTCTCTGTGGGGAAGCTCCCCTTATCCCATGCCCTGCCCCACTCTGGGTCTCCTTGTAACAGCTCCTCATTTGGTAGGAAGATATGGACACAGGAAGTTATGGGGCCTTCTGGCCCAGCCCCCATACAGAATGGGACTCCTACCACCCCAGAGATGATGGAGGAAGGTCACTCAGAAGTGGGGACTGGAGGGAACCCCTGAGGTTGGCTGGTCAGAGATTGGGAGGAGAAGAAAGAGTGGAGAGATTGGGGGGAGGAGAAAGAGTGGGGGCGTGGGGCCCCAGAAATGAGGTTTGTTCCTCCGGCCTGCAGGATGGGAAGCTGTACTGGTGCGATGCCCGGACAGACAAGATCGAGAGGATTGACCTGGAGACAGGTGAGAACCGCGAGGTGGTTCTATCCAGCAACAACATGGACATGTTCTCCGTGTCTGTGTTTGAGGATTTCATCTACTGGAGTGACAGGTGAGGGCTTCTGTGCTGTCCTCCTCTGCTCTCTGTTCCCTCCCTCCTGGCCCCAGCTGATGGTTTGCTCACGGCCCTTCTCTTGAACCAGGACTCACGCCAATGGCTCCATTAAGCGTGGGAGCAAAGACAATGCCACTGACTCTGTGCCCCTGCGAACGGGCATTGGTGTCCAGCTCAAAGACATCAAGGTCTTCAACCGGGACCGGCAGAAAGGTGAGGCCAGGCTCTGGGCTTGGCAGGAGAGGCCAGAAGGGCCCTGGCCTGTGAGTGCGTTCCCCAGAGAACACAGTGTGAGGGGAACTGGGAGGGAAGTAAGACCCAGAGGGACACTTTCCAGCGGCCCCAGAGACCTAAGGGTGGTGAGCAGGAGCTAGAGAGCCCTAGGACTGATTTGGTGCTTGCTGTAGGGGCCTGGAGGGTTGTCTGAGCTGGGGATACTGAGGCAGAGCAAGGTGCCAACCAGCTGAGATGGCAGAGGCACCAGGAAGTCTTTCCTCAAGGCAGGCCCTGCCCTCCGTAACCTCCTCCTTCCCCTGTGCCCTCCCCCCAGGCACCAACGTGTGTGCAGTGGCCAACGGCGGGTGCCAGCAGCTGTGCCTATACCGGGGCAATGGGCAGCGGGCTTGTGCCTGTGCCCATGGGATGCTGGCTGAAGATGGGGCGTCATGCCGCGAATATGCTGGCTACCTGCTCTACTCTGAGCGCACCATCCTCAAGAGCATCCACCTGTCAGATGAACGCAATCTCAATGCGCCTGTGCAGCCCTTCGAGGACCCTGAGCACATGAAGAACGTCATTGCTCTGGCCTTTGACTACCGAGCGGGCACCTCCCCGGGCACCCCCAACCGCATCTTCTTCAGTGATATCCACTTTGGGAATATCCAGCAGATCAATGATGATGGCTCAGGGAGGACCACCATTGTGGAGAGTAAGCCCAGGCTCTGAATCTTCCTAGGAAGCGGTGAGGGGTGTGGGGAGGAGCGGCACAGACTCAGGCTGGAAGAGCTGGCAGACCGCAGCCAGCGGATCACACTGTGCCTGTCGTAGTTACGGAAACGTTTCTTCTCCTTTGGACACAGACTCGGCCCCCTTTTCCTTCCCCCTCTGGTCCTGGTTCGACCCCAGGCTGCACAGAAATAGCCCAGCTCTCTTCTGTGTGCCCAGCGCTCACAGCAGGGGCTACAGAGCTGGGCTGGGTTCAAGCCGAGGCTCAAGGTTTCAGTCACTTAGGCAAGTTTCCTACACTCCCCAAGCCTCAGATTTCTTGTCTGTAGAGACAGGAACACCTGAGGCAGCAGGTTTGAAAGCTTAGCTCAGCACAGGACATGTTGTGCCTGTTCCATGAAGGGTAGTGGGAGCTACAGCTGTCATCCTAGGGCAGCCTTTTAGCTGTTTGAAAACTGTCTTTTGTTCCACTGTAGTTTTCTCTTCTCCAGGGTGGCACCCCTCCCCTCCCCTGTCCTTTGACTCATTCATTTGTTCATTTATTCACTCATCCCACCCATAAAGGCCTGCCAGACAGTAAACTAGATGTCAGGTATACAGTGGTGATAAGAACAGACCTGTTCTTCTGGAAATTTCTTGCTTCACATAGTCCAGTCTGCATGTCTGTCTAAAACTATAGTGTCCAAAACTAAACTCGATACGCTGCAATCTGGACTTGATCAGGAGAGGCTGGCAGAACGTTCCCTCCCTTCAGGCCATTGCTACAATGCTCTCATTAATGCAGCCAACGGGCAACCCCGTGGTCATACAGCTTGAAGCCACTGAAACCCCTGGGTTTTTCTCTTTAAAGACCAGCACACTGTCTCTCCCTCATTGTGCATTTAATTCCTTAGCTTGGGCCCTGGTTGGTGAATTGAGCACTGGTTGGATTCATAGTCAGGGCATTGCCTGAGTTACAGGCCACGTCCCCATTTGGGGGCATGTGAGAGGCAACCCAATTGCACATGAACGTTTCAATCCCTCTCTTTCTCCCTCCCTTCTTCTCTCTAAAAATGAATCAATGAAATCCTTTAAAAATTTTTTTAAATTTTTTAACCTGCGTCTAAGAGGTCTACAGAACAATCTAGTTCAGGGTCTTTTTTGGGGAGCAGGAAGCTCCCCAGTGCAATCTAAGTAGGATCTGATTCACTGAAATCCAGTTTATACCCAGCATAACAGAACTCTAGCTCCAGGGAAGTTGACTGCAGCAGAGTCAGATCTCCCCAGCAGTGGGGGACGGAGGAAGAAGGGTCAGGCAGATAGACTGTTTATCATTTGGGTGGGAAATAGGGTGATAACTACAGTGCGGGGACACCGGGGTGTGTGTCCCCAGCAGTTCCTCAGGTCCCACACATCTCTTCCAACATACGCCAGGGAAGTGGATGCCCCAGGCTGTCAGCCTTAACTCTGCTTTCTGGCCCCATCCCAACTCATGGCTCTTCCTTTCTCTTCGTAGATGTGGGATCTGTGGAAGGCCTGGCCTATCACCGTGGCTGGGACACGCTCTACTGGACAAGCTACACAACATCCACCATCACCCGCCACACAGTGGACCAGACCCGCACAGGGGCCTTCGAGCGTGAGACCGTTATCACCATGTCTGGAGATGACCACCCGCGGGCCTTTGTGCTGGATGAGTGCCAGAAGTGAGTTGCCAGGGCATGAGGAGGGGTGGGCCACAGAGGGGCAGACACTGCCCCCAAGCAGCCCTGGGCAGGGGATGCAGAAAAGACCAGCTCTAACCCTGAGCTCAACTACTTCCTTGCTGTGTGACCTTGAACCAGCTACATGACTTCTTTGAGCTTCAGTGCCCTCCTTTTAGATGAGGACAATATTTCAGGTGCCTGAACCTAGGGGAGGACCAGAAAAGAGGCTGTGGGTGACCTTGTAACTTGCTGATTATTTGATTCATTCATCAGAGAGCCATTGCTCAAGGCACAGAGTAGGTCCAAGTATTTCTTGGACTGCAAACTTCAGGCAAAGATTGTTCACTGAACACCTGTTGTGTGGACACCTTGAGTGAGTGGGACCCATACAAGCCACCTAGCTGGGGAGAGAAATCATGTTGGTGGGAAACATTGATGGACAGCTCAGGGCTGTTGTGATGAGTGAGAGACATCATGGAGGCAGAGGGTGACACAGGGACTGAAAGTGGAAAGGCCAGGGAAGGGCCCAATAGGCAGGGGAGTGCTTTGAGAAAGAGTGAGAGGAGGGAGAGCTCCAGGCAGGGAGGGACTGCAGGGGACCTCCCACACCTGATCAAAAAATTTCCCATGGGGCCCTGACCAGTGTGGCTCGGTTGGTTGGGCTTCATGCCTCATATCAGGTCACCGGTTTGATTCCCAGTCAGGGCACTGGGTTGCAAGTTCGGTGTCCCCAGTTGAGGCATATACTTAAGGCAACCAACTGATCAATGTTTGTCATATCGGTGTTTTTCTCTTTTCCCCTGTCTCTAAAAACAAATAAATAAAATCTTAAAAAGAAAATGTTCTGACCTGGCTGGTGGGACAGTGGATAAGGCACTGGCCTGTGAACCCAAAGGTCGCTGGTTCGATTCCCAGCCAGGGCACATAACCAGGTTGCAAGCCAGGTCCGTGGTTGGAGGCAGGTGAAGGACAACTGTGCACTGATGTCTCTCTCCCCATCTGCCTCTCTGCCTACTCCTCTCTCTAAAAATAATAAATAAAATCTTAAAAAAAAATTTTTTTTAAAGAAAAAAGAAAAGGTTCCCACAGGAGAGGGGCGAGTAGAGCAGGCCTGAGGATGGCCAGGAGGCTGGGCTGAGGCTGCACAGTCCAGCACACAAGCCACACCAGTCCACTGGCTGGAGGACCACTCTGTGGCTGGAACGTCAGAGGGGCAGAGGCTGGAGGGGCACAGAGGTGCTGGGGGAGGAGGATGGCAGATCCTCTCGAATGCCAGGATGCATGAGGATGGCCTAGCGATCACTGGTCCCCAGCTGCGCCCCAGGCCTCATCGAGGGAGTCTCTGGAATCACGATCCAGTGCAGGTGGTGTGAGGACCACATTGTCATACCCTCTGTAGTACTCGACCAGCCCAGAGGTCTTCCACACCCATCTCTGGATCCCTACTGCCCCCCGACCCCCTAAAAGGGACACGGTGTGGCTGGCCGGCCCTACGAAACTCATTCAAGGGCAGAGCTGGGCTCAGACCCCAAGCATGCAAAGGCCCTAAATCACAGGGGGCAAACACAAGGTCTTGTGGGCTGAATCCAGCCCTCTACCTTGTTTTATTCAGCCGGGCAACTTGTTTCTACCCAGCTGGCTTAACTATTAAGGAGTAGTTACATTTATACAACCCTAAAACTACATTCAGCCCTTTGAAGACAACCGCGAGGCTGATGTGGCCCCTGATGAGAATGAGTTTGACACCCCTGCTCTAAATTATGGAGAAGGTGATTATTGAGAATTTCTTGAGAGCAGGATCCATGCATGCATCCCTAAGACCTAGGATAAGATAAGACACTCAACACAGGTCTCTGATAGAAAATACAGAGTATTTACTGGCCATCATTAAGAGGAATGTTAACTCATTCAATCCTCAAACCACCCTATAGGATAAGCAGTGGTATCCCCGTACCATAGAGGAGGAAAGTGAGGCACAGAGGTGAAGTGACTTGTTAAGGTCCCTAGGTGTAGGTGGTGGAGGCAGGACAGAAACCCCTGAGCCTCTCTTACCTGGCTTCTTGACTTCACTGTCTCAGGAAGTGACATGGTCGTTCCATGGCCACTGAGGAACATGTGTGAGCACAGACCCTGGGCCCTTCCTAGGCCCTGGGGCCATGCCGGCTTTAGCAATGCAAAGCTTGCCCCTGGAACTGGGGTCTGGTTCACACCCTGGCCGACCCCTGGGTTCAGGTCATCCGCATGCCCTGGCCTGGGCCCTCCACGCAGACCCTGTGCCGTTGACTCCTGTTCCCTGGGCCTCTCTCCTTCCCAGCCTGATGTTCTGGACCAACTGGAACGAGCAGCACCCCAGCATCATGCGCGCGGCCCTGTCGGGCGCCAATGCCCTGACTCTCATCGAGAAGGACATTCGCACGCCCAACGGCCTAGCCATCGACCACCGTGCTGAGAAGCTCTACTTCTCCGACGCCACCCTGGACAAGATCGAGCGGTGCGAGTATGATGGCTCCCACCGCTATGTGAGTCTCTGGGGCAAGCGGGACGGTGGCATGAGGAGGTGGGGCTGGTCGGTCCGCCAAGGAGGAGACCAGCGAGGCGGAGCAGCAGAAAGGGGGCCTCATGGAAGGAAGAACCAGAAAGACCCGAGGAGGCCTGTCCAGGCTCTGGTGTTACCACTTGGCCGTGTGGCCCTGTGTGAGCTTCCCCTTCCGGGCTTGGCTTCCTCATCAGTTAATTTTAATCGGAGGATGTGCCGAGATGCCTCTGCAGGTCCTTCCCTTTCTGCGACTGTGTCTAGGGGCCTAGGCCAGGGAGCCATCGGCAGGGGAGTGGAGTTGGGGTGAGAGGCCCAGTGATACTGTGACGGTTGTGGCGCTGTTTCCGCAGGTGATCCTGAAGTCGGAGCCCGTCCACCCCTTCGGGTTGGCTGTGTACGGGGAGCACATCTTCTGGACCGACTGGGTGCGACGGGCTGTGCAGCGAGCCAACAAGTACGTGGGCAGCGACATGAAGCTGCTGCGCGTGGACATCCCCCAACAGCCCATGGGCATCATCGCCGTGGCCAATGACACCAACAGCTGTGAGTGGGGCCACCGCCTCCATCCTGCCAGCGTGCACGCACGCACGCACACGCATGCCACACTCCTCCAGCCTCATCTGAATCCATGGACATCCCCAGGCGCATTTCCATCACTCCTCCTCCCCAGAACCACATGGCCCCCTGGACCCTGATCGCACACTCTGAATGCAGGCACCGCCCTCTGCATCACATGCACACACCCCCACTCAGCCTGGCTGAGTGAGTGTGCCCCACACGGACCTGCAGCTTTCCCTCGCCTCTTACACAGGCCCTGCCCCGCCTCCCATCACACACAATCTCAAGGCTCCGTAGATTTGACCCCCTACCTGGAATTCCATATCACCCCGCCTCAGATGCCCCAGACATTCCACGCCTGGCCCTGCACCACAGGCCTGCCATGGCCAGTGCCTGGGAGCTCCGTGAAGCTTGGGAATGGTTGCGGCGTTCTTCCTGTGCAGAGCGGACAGCACGCTTAGCCCCTGTCCTCCACCCCTGCCTCAGGTGAACTCTCCCCTTGCCGCATCAACAACGAGGGCTGCCAGGACCTGTGCCTGCTCACCCACCAGGGCCATGTCAACTGCTCCTGCCGAGGGGGTCGCATCCTCCAGGAGGACTTCACCTGCCGGGGTGAGATGGGAGAGGGAGGGGGGCGCCGGCGGGGGACCCTGGGCACACACAGGGAACCGGCTCCTGTTCCAGCAGGGAGAAGACAGGGATGCCTGGGGCCCTAGGGCCCTGACTCATGAAGCTCCCCTGCCTCCCTCCCTAGCGGTGAATTCCTCTTGCCGAGCACAAGATGAGTTCGAGTGCGCCAATGGTGAATGCATCAACTTCAGCCTGACGTGTGACGGCGTCTCCCACTGCAAGGACAAGTCTGACGAGAAGCCATCCTATTGCAGTAAGGAGCCACCTCTGCCAGACCCCTGGCCTCCAGTCACCAGCCTCCGCCCCTAGCAGGGCAGGGCAAGGGGGGAGAGAGGAGCAAACGCTTCATGGCCTAGGAGGAGCTTTGGGAGCTCGTGGAGGGCAGAACCAGCGTGAGCCCTGTGCCAGGCCCACAGCAGGGGCTACACAGCCTGTTGAGGGAATGAGCGCATGACGTCTCATTAGATGCAGATGCAACCCCTCCGCTGTAGCTGCTGCTGACCCCTGGCCTGCTCCCTGACCCACAGACTCGCGCCGCTGCAAGAAGACCTTTCGCCAGTGCAATAACGGGCGCTGTGTGTCCAACATGCTGTGGTGCAATGGCGTGGATGACTGTGGGGACGGCTCTGACGAGATCCCCTGCAACAGTGAGTGGGACGTTGTGCCCGGGCTTCGGGTCCCCCACCTCTGCCTCACCCCCGCATTGCCCAGCTTTGGGCCCCAGGCCCCAGGGGGTCTGGTTCAGGGCGCCGCATGGTGGGCTTCTGGGCCAGGCACCCTGGCTTGGCTGTCCTGGCCCCCAAGGGGGACCCAGCGTGATGGTACCGGGTGGGCACTGTTCTAGAGACGGCCTGTAGCGTGGGCGAGTTCCGCTGCCGGGACGGCACGTGCATCGGGAACTCCAGCCGCTGCAACCAGGTCGTGGACTGTGACGACGCCTCGGATGAAATGAACTGCAGTGAGTGGCGCCCCCTTCCCGGGTCTCCCTGGCTCCTGCCACCCTGCCCTGCCCGGCGTCCCCCTCTGCCTTCCTTCTGGCCCACCGGGGTGGCCTCAGCCCCCTCACAGCCTGCCTGTTCCCACTGCTGTTCCTGCCTCCAGGCCTGAGCTCCCCTGGGATTCAGCCGGGCAGGAGTGGAAGGTGTGGACAGCACCCCACCTGAAGGACACCGTTCAACTTTCCAAACACGCAATAGCCCCACACAGCCAGCAGCTGCCGGGGACGGTGTTTGGAGGGAACTGGTGTCACCCCTCACCCCGCCCCTCCCCAGGTGCCACCGACTGCAGCACCTACTTTCGCCTGGGGGTGAAGGGCGTGCGCTTCCAGCCCTGCGAGCGGACCTCCCTCTGCTACGCGCCCAGCTGGGTGTGCGATGGCGCGAATGACTGCGGGGACTACAGCGACGAGAGGGACTGCCCAGGTCTGGACGGTAGGCAGGTGTGTGGTGGGCAGCGGGTGCTCAGAGGCTACGGTACCCTCATGCCTCTCTCGCCCCAGGTGTGAAGCGCCCCAGGTGTCCCCTGAATTACTTCGCCTGCCCCAGTGGGCGCTGCATCCCCATGAGCTGGACATGTGACAAGGAGGATGACTGCGAACATGGAGAGGATGAGACCCACTGCAGTGAGTGACCACAGCATCCCGACGCCTGAGCTAGGTGCCCAGAGGACCCAGGGGGCCAGGGCTTCACCGTAGCTGCTAAGACCCTGCCCAGACCCTGTCCAGGCCCTGTCTCTCAGCTCCCTCCTCGGAAGAGGGCACGCAGGGCCTTCATCCTAAGCCCCCCACCCAGACCCTCAAGGAGAGGGGTCCTCTTTCTAGCTTGCTGAGCCCCCACAGAGGGGTGCTGGGGGCCTCTCTCCCACCCATCCTGTGGTACCTGCGTTCCCAGCTGCGAGACCTACCATCCCCTCCCCCACCTAACTGTGGCTTTTGACTGCCCCAGACAAGTTCTGCTCAGAAGCCCAGTTTGAGTGCCAGAACCATCGCTGCATCTCCAAGCAGTGGCTGTGCGACGGCAGCGATGACTGCGGGGACGGCTCAGATGAGGCAGCTCACTGTGGTGAGAGGTGGCAGGGATCAGCTGGGGAGGTGTCCAGGGAGGGACAGAGCCCCTCTCCCCACCCACCCACACACAAGCAGCCTCTTGCAGGAGGGACAGCTGCCTAGCCCCGCCCTACCTGCTCCTGAGTCTCTCAGCAGCTGCCTGTTCCCTCCGCAGAAGGCAAGACTTGTGGCCCCAACTCCTTCTCTTGCCCGGGCACCCATGTGTGTGTCCCTGAGCGCTGGCTCTGTGACGGAGACAAGGACTGTGCTGACGGTGCCGACGAGAGCGTCACGGCCGGCTGCTGTGAGTGGGGAGCGGGGTGGACAGCAAGGAGCCACAGTCTGACTTTGCACAGGGGAAACTGAAGCCAAGAAGAGGACGTGGTTCAGCAGGGGTCCTTTGGGTGGTTAGTGGCAGAGCCCTATCTCCAGCCCCGGGGTGGCAACCCTGTCGGTGGGCTGCCCGTTCTACCGCTTGGAGCGCAGGGAGGTCTGGGGGTGAGAGCCAGCAGCTGGGGGCGGACACTGACGGGGCCACGCCCGTCCCCGCCCACAGTGTACAACAACACCTGCGATGAGCGAGAGTTCATGTGCCAGAACCGCCAGTGCATCCCCAAGCATTTCATGTGCGACCACGACCGTGACTGCGCCGATGGCTCTGACGAGTCGCCCGAGTGTGGTGAGCCTTGGGGTGTGGTGGGACGTGGTGGGACGCAGGCCCCGTCCTGGCTGCGCTGGGCTGTGCCCAGGCCACCGGCCTCACCCGCCGCTCCTCCCCCAGAGTACCCAACCTGTGGCCCCAATGAGTTCCGCTGTGCCAACGGGCGCTGTCTGAGCTCCCGCCAGTGGGAGTGTGACGGTGAAAATGACTGCCATGACCAGAGCGACGAGGCCCCCATGAACCCGCACTGCACCAGCCCAGGTGGGCCCGACGCCCAGCACCCCGCTCTCGCCTTGCCCCCACGCCTGTTCCCAGGACCCCGCTGACCTGCCGCCCCGTCCCTCCCTAGAGCACAAGTGCTACGCCCCCTCGCAGTTCCTGTGCAGCAGTGGGCGCTGCGTGGCGGAGGCGCTGCTGTGCAACGGCCAGGACGACTGCGGTGATGGCTCCGATGAGCGGGGCTGCCACGTCAATGAGTGTCTCAGCCCCAAGCTCAGTGGCTGCAGCCAAGAGTGCGAAGACCTCAAGATTGGCTTCAAGGTGCGCCCCGGCCCGGGTCTGAGGGGGACTCCTTTCTCCACCCTGCGTTTCTTCATTCATGTATTCCTTCATTGAACAAGGGCTTCAGCAGCACCTACCCTCCCGGGCAGCCTTCTGGGCAGTGGGGACGCAACAGTGAACAAAGCAAACTGCTCGGTTGGGTTCTGCGTCTGTGTGGAAGGCTTTGCTGGCCCAGGAGGGAGAGGCTGTGGGAGAACAAAGGGCGTGCAGATGTCAAATGGGCAACATCCAGGCCTGCAGTTCAAGGGAGAAGCCAGACGGGAGAGCGAAATCTGGGAGTGATCACCATAGAGATGACATTTAAGTCCAGGAGTCTGGATCAGATCCCCCAGGGAGTGAGCCTAGATGGAAAAGAGGGGAAGTCGGAGGCCCGAAGCCTGTGCTCAGCCACCCCAAGGGTGGGAGGTGAGAGGAACTGGCTGAGGCACCCGAGAAGGGGTAGCAGCTGGGGCTGAAGAAAGGCAAGTGAAGAAAGAAAGCATTGGGAGGAGCACGATCGGCTCTGTCAAATGATGCCCATGGCTCACATGAGAGATGAGGCCTGAGCACTGCCCTGTGGACGCGGAAACATGGTGGTCACCAGGGACCCACTCCAGTGATTTTGGTGGGTGACGGCTGGACAGCTGGCACTGTTGACTCAGTACCTCTGTGCTGCCCACCTTTCCTGGAGGAGGGAACCAGAGTCCCATGAGGGCTTCCAACCCCAGGTCTCTAGGGTGGGAGGCCCTCCGACCCTCGAAGGCCCCGAAACCCTGCCCGACCCCCTGCCAAAGCTTCCTGTGCCCACAGTGCCGCTGCCGCCCCGGCTTCCGGCTGAAGGATGACGGCCGCACGTGTGCCGACGTGGACGAGTGCAGCACCACCTTCCCCTGCAGCCAGCTCTGCATCAACACCCACGGCAGCTACAAGTGTCTATGTGTGGAGGGCTACGCCCCCCGCAGCGGGGACCCGCACAGCTGCAAGGCTGTGACCGGTGAGATGGGGCACGGAGCGCAGGAGAGGGCCTGCGCAGCCAGGGGCTGCGGAGGGAGGGCTGAGGCAGCAGTGCTCACGACAGGCTGCAGACCGGGGGCGCTAGAATGTGCCCCCCAAGCTAGTGGCTGAGCCAGGGGGTCCTCTGCCTCCAGACGAGGAGCCGTTCCTGATCTTCGCCAACCGGTACTACCTGCGCAAGCTCAACCTGGACGGCTCCAACTATACACTGCTCAAGCAGGTAGCAGGCCCAGCCTCCTCCCCAAACCTGCCCCCCAGTCCTCACTCATCATGGCCCTACGTCCTGCCCATGGTCCCACGTCCTCACACCTTACTGACATCTCCAACCACGCCTCTCCTGACTCTCCAGTCTGACCTATCCCCAACCCCCAATCCAGGGCCTGAACAACGCTGTCGCCTTGGACTTTGACTACCGAGAGCAGATGATTTACTGGACGGATGTGACGACTCAGGGCAGCATGATCCGAAGGATGCACCTTAATGGGAGCAATGTGCAGGTGAGGCCGGGGAAGCCCACCCCCAACCGACACATACGGGAGTGCAGAGATCCAGCCCTCCAGGACTCCTCCCCAAGGGCGATCTTTATTTCAAGGCCAACTCCTCTTCTCTTTACCCACCTGCCACCGCCACCATTGTTTCCTTCTCCCCCTTCCTTGCTGAGTCCTACATGGCTGTGCTTGTCCTCGCCCCTCTCCTCTCCTCTAAGCCCAGAGGAAGGTCTAGGACATTCCTCTTGCTCTTTCTCTGATAATCAGCTCTTTCCTCTTTATATCTGACTGCCCTAGATCTGTGCTCCTAGGCACTGTGGAGTTGGGGAAGTCTCTCATCCAGAAACCCCTTTCCTGAGCCTCAGCTGACCCCAGACCCAAGGCTGGGCCTTTTCCATGGTCCTCCCAGGCGAGCTCCCCAGAGAGAAGTTGCGCCCCAGAGAGGCCGAGGGTCCTGTCCCAGGGCACTCAGCCTCTTCTTTCCCTATCTGAAGGTGCTGCACCGGACCGGCCTCAGCAACCCGGACGGGCTGGCTGTGGACTGGGTGGGCGGCAACCTGTACTGGTGTGACAAAGGCCGGGACACCATCGAAGTGTCCAAGCTCAATGGGGCCTATCGGACGGTGCTGGTCAGCTCTGGCCTCCGGGAGCCCAGGGCCCTGGTGGTGGATGTGCAGAACGGGTAAGCGAGCAAGGAGGGTCGTGGGGGGAGCAGGTGGCATCGCAGGCACCCAGGCCCAGCCCCCCGCGTGCAGCCGAGAGCTGCAGGGACCAGTTGCTGGGTCTCTCCAGGCTCACTGCCCGCACTCCCACCAGGTATCTGTACTGGACAGACTGGGGTGACCACTCCCTCATTGGCCGGATCGGCATGGATGGGTCCGGCCGCAGCGTCATCGTGGACACCAAGATCACGTGGCCCAATGGCCTGACCCTGGACTACGTCACCGAGCGCATCTACTGGGCCGACGCCCGGGAGGACTACATTGAGTTTGCCAGCTTAGACGGCTCCAACCGTCACGTTGGTCAGTACGCCAGTGAGGCCGCCCCGGCAAGGACCTGATGGGGAAGGGGGCTGAAACTATAAGGGTCAGGCCTTTGGGGTAAGAGTGGGCGTAGAAGCCAGAGGGCATGGTCCAGGGGTATGTGACTTCAGAGCACTGCAGGGTGTCCCCTTGCGGGTTGCCTAGGTGTGGGGCCTTTCCCGTGCACAGTTCCAGGTGACAGGTCCCCGAGGCAGATGGGAGTTCGAGGCCTGAGGCTGGTGTCCTTCAGCACTCTCTACTTCCTGACAGGAAGCTGTGTAAACCTCCTAACCTTGTAGTGCAGGAGCCTGCTGTCAGACAGGCCTGGGTTTGAGTTCCAGCCCTGCCACTTGTGAGCTAGCTGTGTGTGCCTTGGAAAGCCCCTGAACCGCCTGGGCCTGAGGCTGGCACCCACCTCACAGGGCTGTGGTTAAGGAGGTGTTAACCACAGGAGGTTAAGGTGTTAAAGTCCTTAACACCTTAAGTAGGGAAAGGCACCTGCTACGGTCTCGGTGCTGAGCTGCCCCCCATCCCCCGCCCCGTCTGCAGTGCTAAACCAGGACATCCCGCACATCTTCGCGCTCACCTTGTTTGAGGACTATGTCTACTGGACCGACTGGGAGACCAAGTCCATCAACCGAGCCCATAAGACCACGGGCGCCAATAAGACACTGCTCATCAGCACACTGCACCGGCCCATGGACCTGCATGTCTTCCATGCCCTGCGCCAGCCAGATGGTGAGTTGCCAAGGGGTGGGAGCAGGTGAAGGGTGAGCTGACATGAGGGGCCCCTGGAACAGAATGGGGCCCCAGCAAGGTTGGGACCCTCACTGTCTCCCCAGGGGCTCCTGCCCACCCCTTCTCCAGCATTGACCAAGCAGTTTCTTCCAGACACTGGAAGGCTATAGACAGGCTCCAGTCTGGCTCTTAGGAGTGAGGCCCTGAGGCCAGTCAAGTAGGGTGGGTCAGGCTGCAGGGACCCCGAAGGCAGGCAGGCCATAGCTGAGGAAGGGCACAGCCAGGCTCCTGGCCTGGTCTGTTCCTGGGACCTCCACAGGGTTCTCCTCTGTCTCTGGCTGCAGCTCCCCGCGAAAGAGCAGGAATGGGACCCATCTCACCTGTGCCCAGGGTAGAGAAGGCTAGGTAGCCTCGGAAACAGCAGGAAATGTGTTAGCAGGAACTGTGTTAGTGGCAGGTGCTGCCCTCCCTCTGCCAGAGGCCCCGGACTCAGGGTGGGGTGGGCCGTACATGGCCTAGCTGGCACCCTTGAACCACTTCTCCTCCGGCAGTGCCTAGCCACCCCTGCAAGGTCAACAATGGCGGCTGCAGCAACCTTTGCCTGCTGTCCCCTGGGGGTGGCCACAAATGTGCTTGTCCCACCAACTTCTACCTGGGTGGTGATGGGCGCACCTGTGTGTCCAACTGCACAGCAAGCCAGGTGAGGCCCTTCCCCTGGACCCCGTTCACCAATGCCTCTTTCCCCCAACCCCTCACACCAGTACCCCCACTCCCCCTTGGACCCTAACTCCCTCTCTAATATCCTCACTCATCTGATTTTCCCACGCTAACACCCCCACATTTCTTGCCTACCTCTTGTCTCCCCACAGCAATACTTTCACACCCGTCACCTCACACAAACACCCCCGTACCCTAACCCTGAGCTCCCCTCAGCAGTACCCCCAACCCTGACCTCCGCACCGATACCCCTCGCCTGGCCTTCCTGCACTCGTCACCTCCCAGCCTTCTACCCAGCTCGGCCTCCTCCCCAAACTCCCTGACCCTGCTGCTCCTCTGAAACATCTCAGCCCCTCAAAAGAAAACCCCCTGAGTCCCCCAAACCCCCACCAACCCCTCTCGCCCCCACCTGCCCTCCAGTTTGTGTGCAAGAACGACAAGTGCATCCCCTTCTGGTGGAAGTGTGACACAGAGGACGATTGTGGGGACCACTCGGACGAGCCCCCGGACTGTCGTAAGTGCCCGGGACAGGGATGGCTCGAGGGTCCCGCACAGCAGCAGCCTGTCTCCGAGGCCCCGCGCGGCCCGGCTCGCCGCCGCCCCTCTGATGCCGAGCTCCCCTCCCGGCAGATGAGTTCAAGTGCCGCCCGGGACAGTTTCAGTGCTCTACCGGCATCTGCACGAACCCTGCCTTCATCTGTGACGGGGACAACGACTGCCAGGACAACAGTGACGAGGCCAACTGCGGTAAAGGGCTGCCCGGCCGCTGGCCGTGCTTTCCTCCCGCGTCCCTCCCTGCGATGGGGGGTTTCATACTGCGCCTTGAAGGCCCAGGAAGCCCAGCCCACAGCCGCCGCCCCCTCCAGGCTGCTCCAGGCCCTGAGCCCGCACCTTCCCACAAAGGGTGGGGTGCCCGCGGCCTGCCCCTGCCTCCACCGTTCGTCACCCTGCTTCCCTCCGCCCTCCAGACATCCACGTCTGCTTGCCTAGTCAGTTCAAGTGCACCAACACCAACCGCTGCATCCCTGGCATCTTCCGCTGCAACGGGCAGGACAACTGCGGGGACGGGGAGGACGAGAGAGACTGCCGTGAGTGCCCCAGGCGCTGGGCGTGGCGCCGGGTGGTGGGAAGTCACAGTTCGCCTTGAACTCTACCCACGCGGCTCTTCGATAACGTTAATCAAGGGGCACGTACGTTATATGAGGTGGTACCTGGTCTGCTCAGAAAATCGTCATGCGTGGTAGAGAGAGATGTGGCTCTAGCAAATAAAAGGCACCAAAATTGGAGATAAACTGTCCCCCTTCTTCCCAATCAATTGCTGGCAGGAAGCAGGGAGGGGCAGGGCTTGGGAGAGGAAGGTGGTGATCTTGAGCTGTGGTGAGAGGCGGAAAGGGCAAGCCCTCATTCTGTCTCCCGCCCCGCAGCCGAGGTGACCTGTGCCCCCAACCAGTTCCAATGCTCCATCACCAAGCGCTGCATCCCCCGGGTCTGGGTCTGTGACCGGGACAACGACTGCGTGGATGGCAGCGACGAGCCCGCCAATTGCAGTGAGTTGCCTGGTGCCCTTGGAACCCAGAGCCCGCTGCCTGCAAAGAACTTCCCCCCTCCAAGCCCCTGAAGCTCCATGGTGTCTGCTGCTCCTACCAGCCCCACATGCAACCCCCTCCAGGGCCACTCCCACCCCCACAGCATGTTCCTGGAAATAGCCTCCCCTCACCACTGGTCCCACCCTCCTGCAGCCCAGATGACCTGCGGGGTGGATGAGTTCCGCTGCAAGGACTCGGGCCGTTGCATCCCCGCTCGTTGGAAGTGTGATGGAGAGGACGACTGTGGGGATGGCTCAGATGAACCCAAGGAAGAGTGTGGTGAGCTTCCCCAGCC
Organism: Noctilio leporinus; assembly: GCA_004026585.1. Lineage (NCBI taxonomy): Eukaryota > Metazoa > Chordata > Mammalia > Chiroptera > Noctilionidae > Noctilio > Noctilio leporinus. The sequence goes on from PVIW01002565.1 coordinate 107,204, forward strand.
CCGACTCTGAGGGGAGGTCACCCTGCCAGGGTAGGGGTGAGGCAGTGCCCACCACAGGGGGCAAAGCTGAGCTGCTTGCTAACTGGGTCTCTGCATGGCCTGGCCCCCGGCTTCCTGTGCCCACCTCTGCCTGTCCCGGAGCCTACCTCATCAGCACATACCCGCGCTGTCCCTGACTGACCCCCAACCTTGACCCCGCCAGACGAACGCACCTGTGAGCCCTACCAGTTCCGCTGCAAGAACAACCGCTGTGTGCCAGGCCGTTGGCAGTGTGACTATGACAACGACTGTGGGGACAACTCCGATGAGGAGAGCTGCAGTATGTGCCCCACCCCATCCACCCCACCCAGCAGGTGCCCTTCCCCAGGAGATCTCGGGTACCTCCCCTCTAAGCACCCTTGCCTCCACTGACACCCCACTCACTAGGGCAGGTGGCTGCCTTCCAGGGCTGGGGGTCAGGAGCCCCTCCCTCCTCACCCCACCACACTCCATGTTGTGTAGTTGAGTTTGTACCATTTCACCTCATCTCATGTTTCTCTCCATTTTCACACTGTCCTCTCGGGGTTGCAGAGGTAGGTGTCTCTGATGTGCCATGCTCCCACCACACCCCTACCTCTGCCCAGAGCCCACCCATCCCTGTGCTGTGCCTCAGCCCACCACCCTTTACTGGCCGCTCCCTGAACCCTGATGCTTGTCTTAGTGGTCTTATCCCGCCCCCCCCACCCCCCCACACAGTGCCCTCTCTTATGTGTCTGCCCTGGAGGGGTGAGTGAGCACCCTTGGTGCCCGGCTGGTCCCATGAGGGCAGCCAGTGGGCCGCCCAGGACTGGCTGAGCATTTTGGTCATTACGCACAGTCAACTTTGGCCTTCAGGACACAGTAACGGGTGGTATTACTCTGCCCGGGGCTGGAGTTGCCCGTAAGGGCCAAGTGCCTATGCCCACCCTCCTGCAGCCTGTCTCATCCTTCCCCAGCTCCTCGGCCCTGCTCGGAGAGTGAGTTTTCCTGTGCCAACGGCCGCTGCATCGCCGGGCGCTGGAAATGTGATGGGGACCATGACTGTGCAGATGGCTCAGACGAGGTGGGCAGGGAAACCAGAGGAGGGGCAGTCTGAGCAGGATGAGAGGCACCCAGGACTGACCAGGATGCCTGCTCCCTGGCCCACAGAAAGACTGCACTCCCCGCTGTGACATGGACCAGTTCCAGTGCAAGAGTGGCCACTGCATCCCCCTGCGCTGGCGCTGTGATGCAGATGCAGACTGCATGGACGGCAGTGACGAGGAAGCCTGCGGCACCGGTGGTGAGCCCCTCCCTCTATCCCCCATCCCATGACAGCACTTGGCCCAGGAGGCCGTTGGGCTAGGGGCCAGCAGAGACCGGCGGGCTCTGTCCATCTAGGCCTCACCCCGTAAGTTCCTGGAAGGCACTCGGTTGCCCTGAGAAACAAAGTCCCTGCTCATGCCCCTTCCCTGAGGCACTGAGGCCACGCCTGCCCTTGGCTCACCTGCCTGGGGTTAAAGTGTGGGTGATGTCAAGCTTGGAACAGAGGAGGCCCCAACAATGAGGCTTGGCAAGCATCCTGGCTTTGCCCTGGTGAGCGGGGAACAGGGACTGAAACCTAGGTCTCCTGACTCCCAGCCCATTGCTCCTCCTCTGTACGAGCTGTTGAACTACATAGTAGTTCATAGTGGCCCCAACGTCCTGCCACAACCACCAGAGACATAGGTGGACACTGTGCCCAAAAAGGCCTCTTCCCCACTAAATGTCAGAGGAGGCAGGTCTTCCCCAGCTGTCCGGCTGGTAGGAAAGTGTACCTGGGTGCAGCCTGGGGAACGGCTGGCTGCTCACCTGGTGACTCCCACTGTGGAAGGAGAGGTCTGGGCAAGGTCCTGCCCCCGAAGCCAGGGCTGGTGCTCACTAATCGCCCTTCACTCCCCCTGGCGTGTAGTGAGAACATGCCCCCTGGATGAGTTCCAGTGCAACAACACCCTGTGCAAGCCCCTGGCGTGGAAGTGTGATGGCGAGGACGACTGCGGGGACAACTCCGATGAGAACCCTGAGGAGTGTGGTGAGGCTCTGGGGGCGAGGGCAGAGGAGACCCGTCCGGGCGCGGGGCTCTCAGGCTCGCCAGCGGCCAGCAGCTCCTCCCTGGGCTGATTCCGGCTCCGCCTCCCGCAGCCCGGTTTGTGTGCCCTCCGAACCGGCCCTTCCGTTGCAAGAATGACCGTGTCTGCCTGTGGATCGGACGCCAGTGCGACGGCACCGACAACTGTGGGGATGGGACTGATGAGGAGGACTGTGGTGAGCAAGGACCCGTGGGAAGGAGCTTGGGAGGCCCTTAGTGAGGTGTGTACAGGAGGTGGGGGTGGGCCAAGTGGGAGCTAGGTCCTGGGAATGGACACGTTCAGAAAGGAGGGGTCCCGTGGCCGGGAGCCAGGGGCCCTTCCTGGTGCCCTTGGAAGTAGAGACTGAATGTCTAACCAGCTTCCCCCGCATGCAAGCTTGACAGATGGCCAGCTTGGGCCCCTCCTTTCCCCACAACTGACTGGGGGCCCCTCTGGGAGGATGGGGCAGGGTGGTGAATGCCCAGGACCTGAAGCCTTCACCCTCCGCAGAGCCCCCCACGGCTCAGATCCCCCACTGCAAAGACAAGAAGGAGTTTCTGTGCCGGAACCAGCACTGCCTCTCCTCCTCGCTGCGCTGCAACATGTTTGATGACTGTGGGGACGGCTCGGACGAGGAGGACTGCAGCATCGGTAAGAGGGGCGTAGGGGTGGCTGGGGGCCAGAGAACCGGAGTTCGAGCCTAGGGAGGCTCAGGGGAGAGGATCCACTCTCTGTCCCCCACAGACCCCAAGCTGACCAGCTGTGCCACCAATGCCAGCCTCTGTGGAGATGAGGCACGCTGCGTGCACACGGAGAAAGCCGCCTACTGTGCCTGCCGCTCCGGCTTCCACACAGTGCCCGGCCAGCCTGGGTGCCAGGGTAAGAAGGTGGGACAGGGCGGGGGTGGGGCAGGCAGAAACCCCAGCCACGTGGGGTGTCTCCATGACCCTCCCGTGTAACCCCCAGATATCAATGAGTGCCTGCGATTTGGCACCTGCTCGCAACTCTGTAACAACACCAAGGGCAGCCACCTCTGCAGCTGCGCTCGCAACTTCATGAAGACGCACAACACCTGCAAGGCCGAAGGTACTGGAGCTCAAGCGCCAGGAGGGGCAGTCAGGGCTGTGCCACACCAGGATATAAAATGGGTGGACCTAGATGGGATGTTTTCCACCCTTATCCCAGGGTGGAACCCCAGACCCACACGTGCACCGTCCTGTGCACAGGGGGCACAGGTCCTGGGCTGGCTCATGGGAGGAAGTCTGGGGTGGGGGCAGCACACACAGGCCTCCCACACTTGGCTCTTCACCCTCTGGTCACAGGAGGAATGCGCATGGACACGCATTGCCAAACTTACTGTCACGTGTACCCCACCTGCATATTCCCTTTACGTTTTTCTTTTCTCAGCTTTATTCAGATAGACTTGACACAATTGTCAGATATTTAATGTGGTACGAGGTGATGATTTGATATACATACAACTTGTGAAAGGATTCCCCCCCCATTGAGTTAACACATCCATCTCCTCACATATGTTACCTTTTTGTCTTTGAACATGTAAGTTCTTGCCCACATGCTTAGACACACACCTGCCGCTCCCTCGTGCCTACACAGAAACATGCCTGCTCACCATGCATATATATCCCTGAGCACACTTGAGGGCATACATATGCACATGACCCCACCCCACACACCAAGTGCACTCCCGTGCACATGCAAGCCCACAGCCCTCCGTGTGTATGCACAAAACCCACATGCATGTGCGCCCGCCAGCACACATCCGCCGGTGTGTAGCAGGGAGCCTGGTGGGGCCGGTCAGAGGCCATGAGGAGGCAGGAGTCTCTGGGCTGGAGGAACAGGTCCACTAGAGCAGCTCAGGGGAGGAGAGAAAGAGGACATTTCAAGGGCTGAGACTGGCCCTGGACGTCAGGAGGAGCAGAGGCTTCTGGCTGGGCAGACAGTTCGATTAGGAGAGGAGACGTTGTTAATGTGAAGGGCTGGGCCGTGGCGGGGAGCACACCTGAGCCATGCTACTCCGGCTCCAAGCCCAACAGCCCCCAGCCCTGGTCTCTTGCCCCTCCAGGCTCTGAGTATCAGGTCCTGTACATTGCTGATGACAACGAAATCCGCAGCCTGTTTCCCAGTCACCCCCACTCAGCTTATGAGCAGGCTTTCCAGGGTGACGAGAGTGTCCGCATCGACGCCATGGATGTCCATGTCAAGGCTGGCCGTGTCTATTGGACCAACTGGCACACGGGCACCATCTCCTACCGAAGCCTGCCCCCCGCTGCACCTCCCACCACTTCCAATCGCCACCGGCGGGAGATTGACCGGGGTGTCACCCACCTTAATGTGAGCACCCAGCCTGGGGTGGAGTCTGGGTGAACTGAGTGGAGAGACTCCACAGAGCAGTTGATTCTGAGCAGAGTTTGAAAAGTGCAGTGGAGGGGCAGAGAGGGAGACTGGAGGGTACGGCGGTCAGGGTTACAGCGCAGGCACAGACCCAGGTGGGCAGAGTGGTGAGAATCTGTCGTTGACTCTGCCACACTGTGGCCCAAGTACAAGGCGCTGGACACACCGGCCTCCAGCATCCGAGCCATGGCCAGTTCCTGATCGTCACTGCCGCTCACCGGGTCAGTCTTGGACAACCTGTTTGGCATCTTTGGGTCTCACTTTGTTCCTCAATAAAGCAGGGTAATAATACCTAATCCAGAAAAATATGGGAAAGCTTTAATCATGGCCCATAAGATCAGTGTCCGTTGAATCTCTTCAAAGTGGGGGGATTAGCTGTCAGCCTGGGTTGAGTTTTTAGCAGAGGTAGCCTGGCAAAGCTGGGGTAGATACTGGGCAGGAAGACAAAAAAGTAGCTCCTGACAGTGTGATCTCCCCCCATTCAGATTTCAGGGCTCAAGATGCCAAGGGGCATCGCCATTGACTGGGTGGCCGGGAATGTGTACTGGACGGACTCAGGCCGAGATGTGATCGAGGTGGCGCAAATGAAGGGCGAGAACCGCAAGACACTCATCTCCGGCATGATTGATGAGCCCCACGCCATTGTGGTGGACCCGCTGCGGGGGTGGGCAGTGCTCTGGGGGAGGCATCTGGGCTGGGATGGGGGTGGGGGCCTGGCACCCCCAGTGAGCTCTTTCCCTCCCAGGCCAGCCTGAGGTTGATTCTTCCTCGGCCTCCGGTCCCACCTCAGTCCTCCTTGGCCCAGAACTCCAGCTCCTGCCCAGACAGGGGCCTTACTTCCCCGTGGCTGGCTGTCCTGAGAAGCCAAGATCTGGGCTGCTCCTCTGCTCCAGGGGGTTGACTCTGTCTACATAGCTGACTCTAGATCAGCACATTGTGGCCTGAGAGTAAAAGATTCTTAACCTGGCCAGGAAACTGGCCCCACTGATCTTCTCTGGAGAAGACAGATAGATCACCCTGGTCCTAAAACCCAGAAGTGCCTGCGCCCAACCAGGAACCTTGTGGCTGCCTTGGCCTTCTCTGGAAGCCTCAGGTCCTAACCATACTCACCCTTTCTTCATCCCCAGGACCATGTACTGGTCAGACTGGGGGAACCACCCCAAGATTGAAACGGCAGCAATGGATGGGACCCTGCGGGAAACACTGGTACAAGACAACATCCAGTGGCCCACAGGTCTGTGGCAGCAGGGCACAGAGGGTGTGGAGGGACAGGTTCGCTGAAGTCACACAGAAGCTAGGCGGGAGAGGGAGGAGCTTGGGCTGGGATGGGGCAGGTGAAGTGTGGAAGCTTTTCCAAAGAGGTGATTGGCAGTAGTTATGGCAACAGGAGGGAGCTGTCCCAACATGGAGACAGTTCTGCCTTCTCCCTCAGCCGGGGGTGGGAGACGCCGGGCCTCACCATGCTCTCTGTCTCCTCCCAGGCCTGGCTGTGGATTATCACAATGAACGGCTCTACTGGGCGGATGCCAAGCTCTCAGTCATCGGCAGCATCCGGCTCAATGGCACTGACCCCATTGTGGCTGCTGACAGCAAACGAGGTCAGCATCTGACAGCAGCCTCAGTCAGCCCTGACCTCGAGCCTCCCCGCCGCCTGCCACCCTCCCCAGCCTGGCCCCCAACCATCCTGCAGTGCATTCGTGCAGTGCATCTCTCTCAGCTGGACTCCCGCTGCACCAGCCCTGCAGGCCCGGGACCACTGTGACCCTCTGGCCCACTAATCCACGTATACCAATGAATATTGAGCTGTGTGGAGGCAACAGAGGTGGCAATAGGAACTTAGCATATGTCGGGAGAGGCAGCGGAAGTCAGCCCTGACTCCAGAAATCTAGGGGTGGTGAGACCTTGTGCCAGTAGTAGCCATAGGAGGAGGAAGAGCTGGGGGGAACTTGGTTTTGGACATGTTGGATTGGAGGTGCCTGGAAACCATGCAGACCAGTATCCTAGAGGGTGCAGTCAGGGCCTGAGTGCCCTCTGTGTTCTCCCCAGGCCTAAGTCACCCCTTCAGCATCGATGTCTTTGAGGATTACATCTACGGTGTCACCTATATCAATAATCGTGTCTTCAAGATCCATAAGTTCGGACACAGCCCCTTGACCAACCTGACAGGGGGCCTGAACCATGCTTCTGATGTGGTCCTGTACCACCAGCACAAGCAGCCTGAAGGTGGGCGGGAGGGAGAGCCCAGACCGCAGAGCAAGGGTGGCTGGGGGTGTCGGGTCCCGAGCTGTGGCTGGTGAGCCGGGAAGGGTTCCGGGTCCACAGGGCTCAGCCTCCTCCCACCCTGGCCCACACCTACAGTGACCAACCCTTGTGACCGGAAGAAGTGTGAATGGCTCTGCCTGCTGAGCCCCAGTGGGCCCGTCTGCACCTGTCCCAACGGGAAGCGCCTGGACAATGGCACCTGTGTGCCTGTGCCCTCACCAACACCCCCACCGGATGGTATGCTCACACCCCTCCCATACCCCAGGACCCTGCCCTCTGCAGTCCCTGAATTCCCCTCTCCCTGGCGTGGCCACCACGGCCCTTCCTTCCTGCAGCTCCTCGGCCGGGAACCTGTAACCTGCAGTGCTTCAACGGTGGTAGCTGCTTCCTGAATGCACGGAGGCAGCCCAAGTGCCGCTGCCAGCCCCGATACACGGGTGACAAGTGTGAGCTGGACCAGTGCTGGGAGCACTGTCAGAACGGGGGCACCTGCGCTGCCTCCCCCTCCGGTATGCCCTTCAGTTCTGTCAACTGGTATGGCTCCCGGCCCCTGGGCCCCAGCTCCCCGACCCACTGGCCCTGCCTCAGGCAAACCCCAGCCCCTGCCCTGCCTGGCTTCACCTCTGCCCCCCCTCACACCGCCTGTCCACAGCCCAGTGTCCCATTCCCCTGCTGTCTCCCTCCCATCTGGGACCTCAAAGCCCTGTCCCTGTGCAGTAAGGCCGGGTCATTCAGTGGCCCGCAGCCCTGCTCACACATCCTCTCCCACCAGGCATGCCCACCTGCCGCTGCCCCACGGGCTTCACAGGCCCAAAATGCACCCAGCAGGTGTGTGCAGGCTACTGTGCCAACAACAGCACCTGCACCGTCAACCAGGGCAACCAGCCCCAGTGCCGATGCCTACCTGGCTTCCTGGGTGACCGCTGCCAGTACCGTGAGTCAGCCATTCCTGGCCCCCAGGGACAGGGGGCGGCGGGGGGCTAGGGGACCTGAGAGCCTAGGATAGTAGCCACAAGGGTGAGTTCTAGGGAGGGAGGCCGTTCGTAGCTCCACCAGGCTCAGGGTACTGGGACTCCCTGGTGAAGCATCTCCACTTCCCCTGAGGAAGTGAGCCCTCTCGCATCAAAGCTATTCAAGCAAATGGTGGACATCTTATACCCTGGAGCCTGTGAGGTGGGGGAGGTGGGGGTTACCTAGAAAACTTATGGAGGACCCTCATACATCTTCTCTCCACCCACCTAAACCACAGGGCAGTGCTCTGACTACTGTGAAAACCTCGGCACGTGCCAAATGGCTGCCGATGGCTCCCGGCAGTGCCGCTGTACCCCCTACTTCGAGGGGCCTACGTGCAATGTGAATAAGTGCAGCCGCTGTCTGGATGGAGCCTGCACAGTCAACAAGCAGAGCGGGGATGTCACCTGCAAGTGAGTGATGCCCTGCTGCCACAGCTGTGCCTCACTGGACCCTGCCCTGTCCCAACCTCACGCCCCCCCCATCTGCTCCTCCCTGCCCTGCCCTGCCCCTCCCTCAGCATCTCAGGCACCACTCTGCCAGCCCTGCCCCAGCACCCAGCACCTCACTTCTTCCTGCAGCTGCTCTGATGGCCGGGTGGCCCCCAGCTGTCTGACCTGCATTGGCCACTGCAGCAATGGCGGCTCCTGTACCATGAACAGCAAAATGATGCCTGAGTGCCAGTGAGTTGGGCCTAAATCACCCTCCTTCCGTAAAGCTCAGTGGGACCATCAGGGTCCTGACTTCTCTGGTAGCCATGGCTCTGGAAGTCATGCCTGCTCAGCTCTGCCCTCCCCGTTGGCAGGTGCCCACCCCACATGGCAGGACCCCGGTGTGAAGAGCAGGTGGTCAGCCAACAGCAGCCTGGACGTAAGTGGCAGGGGAAAGGGAGGCAGGGCTGCGGGACCTGGAGCCAGAGCGGGGGCTGTGCCTCCGGTGCCTTTCGGACTGTTTCCCACCTCCTCCCCTCTTAGATATGGCCTCCATCCTAATCCCACTGCTGCTGTTGCTGCTGCTGCTTCTGGTAGCCGGAGTGGTATTCTGGTACAAGTGGCGAGTCCGGGGGTGAGTGATAGGGAGTCTGGAAAGTCCTTGTCATTACCACCTGAGCCTTACCCCTCTGGACTCCCTGACTCCTATACCCCTGCCTCTCCCCAGGGCTAAGGGCTTCCAGCACCAACGGATGACAAATGGGGCCATGAACGTGGAGATTGGGAATCCCACCTATAAGATGTATGAAGGCGGGGAGCCTGATGACGTAGGAGGCCTACTGGATGCTGACTTTGCACTGGACCCTGACAAGGTGGGCTGGCAATACAGAGGAGATTTCCAGGGCAGGGACAAGAGGCTGTGGATGGGGTGGCTAAGGGTGTTGAATTGGACGATGGAACAGAGGTGGGGGTGGGGTACCAGGGCCATAGAGCCCAGCCTCTGAATCCCACCTGAACCTTCTATCACCTTGCAGCCCACCAACTTCACCAACCCTGTATACGCCACACTCTACATGGGTGGTCACGGCAGCCGCCACTCCCTGGCCAGCACGGATGAGAAACGAGAACTCCTGGGCAGGGGCCCCGAGGACGAGATAGGGGACCCTTTGGCGTAGGCCTCTGCCCCACTGGACTTCCCCCAGAGAGCCTCCTGCCCCCTGCCAGAGAAGTCCTCCAGTGAGCCCCGCTCCTGCCCAGCCAGCCCTCCCCGGCCCTGCCGGGATGTATAAATGTAAAAAATGAAGGAATTACTTTTTATATGTGAGTGAGCAAGCGAGCAAGCGAGCACAGTATTATCTCCTTCCGTTCTCCTTCCTGCCCGCTCCTCAGCGCCCCGCCCCATGCTGCCTTCAGGGAGGGGGGACATGGAAGACTCTGGGGGCTCCTTTGGCTTACAGGTATGAGGGGCCCCCCACCTCCCACCTCCCCTCCAAAATGCGCCCCCACTGGGAGAGCTGGTTGTGCTGCTTCCCCTTCCCTGTACAAGACACTTTGTCAGGGCTCTCCCCTGTAGTCCCCCCGTACCCCTCCTCACTCCCTGAGGGCTAATTCTGGGGAGGAGAGCCCTTTGCTGCCCCTGTCTGGAAGAGTGGGCTCTGGCTGAGGTAGGAAGGAAAGGATGGAATTTTTTAGTTCTTGGGGCATCCATCGCATGCCCCAGCCCCCATTTGAAGGGCACTTTGAGATGGCCACACTCAGTACCCGTCCCAGACAGGCACCTGCTCTCCAGTGCCCCCAACGTGGCTCCCAGGGCTGGAGACCTTCTTTAGTCAGTCTCCCAGCTTCCCCTGCCTCGGGGAGGAGGCGGGGCCCGCCAAGGAAGGGCAAATGGGCAGCCCCGTTTTGGGGACACAACGTTTTAATAATTTTTGCTGAATTCCTTTACAACTAAATAACACAGATATTGTTATAAATAAAATTGTAAAAAAAAAAAAAAAAAGAAAGAAAAGAAAAGAAAAGAGAAAAGCCATTTGTGTCTACCTTTGAGTGAGAGACTCTGGGAGCTGAGCTGTGCCTGCCCGCTTCGGCCACCAGAGGGCGCCCCGCTCCGTGCTGGAGGCCGGCTTGAGCATCTGTTCAGAGCGTCCTTCTCCCCCAGCTCTCTCCCTCTCCGTTTCCCTGTGGCAGGAGAGGGTAGCACTGGACTTGACAAGAAAGGCCTGCGTCTCCTGGGTGGGTGACCTTGAGCAGGTGACTTCACTTCTCTGGATCTTGTTTCACTCTGGCTCTAAAATACTAACTCCAAGATTCGTTTCTCTGCGTTGTCACTCTTGTGGAGCACCAGGACAACCCCTACTCTAATCGTCTCTCACAGTGAGAAACCTCACCATGAAAAATAAACACGCTGGGTTTGTGAAGGGCTTTCTAATCCTTTAGGGTAGTCCCATACAGCTATCTCTGCCTTACGTTGTTCTTAAAGCAGGAACAACTCACATTTCATGGAGACTAATCAGATGCCAAGAGTAGAACCCTGGATTCAGGAGAATGGAGGCCCTGGAGTGAAGGGGAGCAGGGAAAACCAGTTGGCCAGGCCCTACGGCTACCAACAGACCCGGTCCACCAATCGTTTTAGACATCCCAGTGGTGGACAGGAAAGGATGACTACAATGAAAGGGATCCCGCCCTTACTTCAACCCCTGCCCAGAGAGGGGAACTTTTTGAAGAAGGTGACACATCTTTACGCTGACGGAGGGTTTGAGCCCCACTCTCACCTCCACAGAAAATACAGTTTAGAGAGGGCAGATGCAAAAAAAAACCCTCACCCAATTTCCAAAGGGGGAGCACTGTCTTACATTCCCCCTCCATCCCTAGTTCTGTAGCTCTAGAAACAAAAGCCCTCCCCTTCTCTCGTACCCCTGAGATCTCATCTCCAAGCCAGTTCTGAGATTCTCCCGTGCCTCTCCTCCCCAAAGGCCCCGGAACTGAGAACCCCGCTGATAAAGGGGGGTGTCCTTGTTGACTTGAGGCTTGCCTGCCCATCCGTCCACCAGGTGGCGTGTGCGCTCCTGCAGCGGGGTTCATCGAGAAGCCCAGCTCCAGCCGCTCCCTAACACGCACTAATTATGCACCTGCGGACCCACCCCAGCCCAGCCTCTCACTTTCTTCCCTCGGGCTATTCCGCCACACCCGCTCCACCCTCTGCCAGCTCCTCTCCCTCCTGCAGCGCCTGCCTGCTCCCCCACGACACTACCACCAGCCCCACCCCCTCACTCTCCCTGCCAGCCGTGCATCTGGCGCCCCCGGGGAGCCACTGATTCTCTGCCTGTCGCCTCAAGATCCTGGGCAAAGCGAGAGGGGCCCCCAGCTGCGGGTTGGAATGCACATCCCTCCCGTCAGCATCCTCTCTGCCCTCCAGGAACAGCCAGGAGAGGGTCTACCAGGAGGTAGTCCTAGAAAACTCCCCACTTGGCAAGAATGTCAGAGGGGGCCTAAAACAGGAATGGAGAAGAAGGTGGGCAGAATCAGGGGCAGTATAGACAGAAAGAAACAAGAGATACGGAGAAAGAGAGATACAGGGACAGAGGCAAGACAGAGAGGGGAGGAAGGGAGTGGTGTGTGTGTGTGTGTGTGTGTGTGTGTAGCTGGAAAGAGAAGGGGGTGACCTGAGATTGTAACAAAAGGAGAGAATAGGTGGGTGAGGACTCCAGAAGATCAAGACTCTAGTGAAGAACATCTGTCCTGGGTACCTGAGGCCTGGGTGTGCCCGCTGCCCCCACTCCACTGCTGCAATGACCCATGTGCCTGGGACCTGTGCTCAGGATTCTTGCTGGAGCCTTGAAGCCTAAGGCCTGGCCACCCCTGTCCCTTGCTGCCTTTCTCCTTTCTGCCCTTCATGCACCCAGGTTTCTGCCTCCTGACTACTGTCTTTGCCTCATCTTCTCAGCATCCCTGATCCTTTGTGTGTGCATCTGTCACATCCATATATCTATCTGTATGTGCCTGGGCTTGCCATTTGGACTGCCAATGACAGTGTACTACGTGTGTGTGTGTGTGTGTGTGTGTGTCCATCTCTGTCTGGATGTTTGCCTCTCTGCCAAGGCAAAGAAGCAGAGTGGGCTCTGAGTACCTGGTTTGGTGTACTTATCTTCTGGTGCAACTGTGCATTTGTCCCTAGATGCATTCCTTTGTGTGTGTAAACCAAGTGTGTCCATCTGGGTGTCAGTGTGCCTCTAGTGTATGCTGGTCTGTGCATGAATGTGTTTCACCGTGCGGTCGTGCTCACCTCTGTAGCGCAGCCCGCCTCTGTGAATGCATCTGCGTGCACACCTGGGTGTCTGTGTGTTGGTGTCTCAGGGTGTGCACCTGTCTCTATCTCTGTGCTTGTCTCTATGCCTCTGCTTGTCCCTATCTCTACCTGTCTAGGTGTCGGTCACACCACAACCTTAGCCACAGCCTTAGTGCATAGCAACAGCTGACAGCTGAAGACTCCCCGGGCAGGGCGAAGGGGGGGGGAAAGAGAGAGAGAGAGAGAGAGAGAGAGAGAGAGGCTATGGGAGGAGAGAACCAGTAAAGAAACAGCCAAGAGGATAGGGACAGAGACAGAGCTGGGGACAGAGACAAGGACAGAGACAGAGAAGGAAGGGGATAAGGATGGAGAGGAGCTCATAGTGAAATATGGGACAGTGAGAGGGAAGGGATAGATATTGCACCAATAAGCCAAGCAAGGCGGCTCTGAGGGGGCTTCCTGCCCAACCCCCACGCAGGAACGCTCTGGGACACGCGGGGTAGGGGTCAGCGGTGTGGGGTAAGGAGCAAAGGTGAAGGGCAGGTCTAGCGGAGGAGTCCTGCGGCGTGGAGGTGCCCTGGGGGCGGGAGGGCGGGCGGCGGGCGCCGTTTGTCAGCCCTATTGACAGACGTGATGGGGTTTCCGTCCGTGATCAATGATTCTCATCTCCCGGCCGAATGAGCCGCGGGGCGCCCATCCATCCCCGTCAGCGCTTCGCGGAGGCAGCGGCCCGAGCCCCGCCCGCCTTCACCTCGGCCCGACCCTGCTCTTGCCCCGGGACCCACCTTGGCCCGGGGGATCGAGGCCGTCCTGGGCCATTTGGGGACACTGTCCCCGAGCTCGGGCCCCACGCCCTGACCCAGCCCTCCGCGTTGATGCACAGACCCAGCCTCTCGGGTTCACTGCCTCTGGTCCCACCGCTCTCGGCCTCGCACCTGGGCCGGGGGCGTGTCCGGGGCGTGTCAGGGTGAAAGTCACCTTCGTTGCCCCCAGCCGGGCGGGAGGGGGCGCGCAGGGCGCGGCCGGGATTGGAGCGCCGCGGAGCCCCGCCCCCGCCCGCCGCCCGAGTCCGACCCAACTTTCTCCCCCGCCCGCGCCCCGCCCCCAGCGCCGCGCTCGCTCCTCCGGCTCAGTCCGCTGGCCTCGCCGCCACTCCGCCGCTCCCGCAGCCACCCCCGGCGCGCCAGCCCGAGCCCCTTGCCCTCGGCCAGGCAACCGCCTTGCCCGGCCGCCCCACCCGCCCCGCTAGCAGCCTGGGAAGATGCGGCTGCTCCCGGAATGGCTTCTCTTGCTCTTTGGCCCTTGGCTCCTGAAGAAGGTAAGGGCAGCAGCGCTGCAACTGGAGCATAGGGGTCCGGGACGCAAAGGTGCCAGAATGCCAGGGGCTCCGTCAGCCCTTCCCGACCCCAGCCCTGAGCGTCTCAACTTTGTGAGATGTGGGGGAGCCGACGACAGACTCCCCGATCCCGGACAGGCGCTCTCCCAGCGCAACTTGGCTGAGGGTCAGGGTCAGGGGCAAGGGTGGAGGCCCAACTTGGATCTGGCTTGGGGGCGGCGGGGGAGGGGACGAAAACAAGACCTGTGAGTGCGCCAGACGGAGCGGGAGTGCGAGACAGACAGACAAGCCAGCAGGGTGTCAGCCGTGCCGCCTTGCCGCGCCAACCTCACTCGCCACCCTCGCTGTCTGTCCTACCGCTCCACTCGCGCCTTCGCTTTTCTCTTCTTTGCACTTGTTACCATGCCAGGTGGGCACTGTGTTCCGAACATACACGGCCGGAACACACGCGCGCACACACGGACGCACACAGATGCGGCCGAACTAGACTACAATCTCCCATCACAGTCCTCGCGGAGACACCGTCTCCCTTGCACGACCTCACAGACACACCCCTCTCTGGCGCCGGCTGATGGGGGTAGGGGCTGTCTGGAAGGGGGGTCTTTCCTCCCGCCCCTTCAGGCCCCGCACCTCCTTAGGCTGACTCTTTCCCTGAAGATTCTGGGTGAGGACCCCAAGGCTAAGGGGACCCAGAGTTGATTTGCCTCCCTCCTGATTTGGAGGTTTCAACTAGTGTACACGGTGTGCTCATTTGTGCAGGTGTAGAGTGTGTGAGGCAGCGTGTGCACCTGTGTGCATGTATGTGTCCTGGGCAGCCAGGCTTGGGTGTCTAGTGCTGGGGACCAGGATACATGTGTACGCTTAGTATTACATGTGCTGCTGGCTTTCATGGGGTAAGTGCAAGTGCCTGCTTCACAGTGAAGCCATCTGTGCCCCTCTGTGTGTCCCATAGTGGGGACCTAGGCCCTGGCACCCTGTCTCCTTCAATCAACCCCCCCTGCACCCTGACTGTATCCTAGCTTGTCTGGGGAACAGGCAGGTGGCTTCCTAAACACCTACTCCCTGCACCCAACCCCTAACCCCTGAAGAGTCTGGAAGGGGTAGCTCTGTCCCCAACACTTGGACCCACACACACACCTGCTCAGCCACATCACACTTAGCTGCTCCAGCAGGGCAGAAGTGCCCGGTGAAGCCGGTGATTGTGCTCCCTGGTTCTCTCAAACCAGCTTGATGACCTTGAGGGGCTGGAAGGTGGGCCAAGGAGCCCCCTCCACAGAAACTACTTCCATTAACTGGAACTTCTTTTGCACTTGCTGCCCAGCTCTGCCCTTAGAGGACTACAAGGGGGTATGTGCCCCATAGCCCACTGTTTGTGAAGGCTTGGAGGAGAGGAAGGAGGAATGGTTCTCTCCTCCTTTCTGTTTTCTTCCACTCTCCTCTATAGTATCCCCATCACATATACTCCCCTGTGGACAGATCTGGTTTAATTTCCTTTGCCCCCTGAAGGGGAATGAAACATCTGGTAGAGACTTGAGTTGGCGTAAGCATGAGGATGTGAGCGACGGGGATCTAGCAGAGTGTGTGTGAGAGCTACAACTGTGGGTCTCCCTGTTGGAGTCAGTGGGGAAGTGTGTATCTGCCATTTAGTCCAGCTTATGTGTGTGTGAGAAGGGGCTTACCTGTGTGTACAGTCTGTGGGTGCGAGGATATTTATAACTGTACGGGGAGTGTGTATACTTGTGTGCACGTGTGAGTATGACATGTGCATATGTGTGCAGCTGTGAGTTTGACTTGTGCACATCAAGGTGGATCTCCAGTGCACCTGTGTGCTACAGCCCCTGGGCTGTCTCTATGAGTCTCTGAGCTTTGTGACTGTGTGTCTGTGTGTTTGTGCTTTTGAGTGCATTTGAGTGTGAATATTGAATTGTATGTAAGCCTTAAGATGTGTTTATGTATCCGAGTGTAGCATTCATGTGTGTGTGTATGTGTGTGTGTGTGTGTGTGTGTGTGTTATAGTCAGGGCTGTTTCAGTGCCAGGGTTGGCAGTGGGTTGATACTGAGGCTGATGGGGAACAGTTTACAGGGCAGCTCTTTGGGAAACCCTAACTGCCCACGGTAACAACCCTGCCTTCTCCTACCCTGTTCACTTGCCCCTCTACCAGACACTCTCTCTATCTCCTCTATGCTTCTAGATCCTGTCTTCTCTCAAAATCTGGGACTCCTGGCTTCCACTGACCCTGGGGCCTTGTCCTCTGGGACAGGTCTTCTTGAGGGTCTTTCTAGTACAGCCTGGTCTCTGACTCTTTCTCTCCCTCTCTGTCCTCCTCACTCCTTGCCAAAGCATCTGCCTACTGGGAGATGCAGCAGGCAATCAATAGTTACTAATCACTAATCACTAATTACTAATTAGCTGGGGGAGGGCAGGGGTGGGACCCTGTGGGATCTTCCAGCTCTATCCTGCCTGGGGGAAGGATTAGACCCCAGGGAGTCTCAGAGCCAGCTGGACCCAGCCACACGTCTAGCTTAGTCCTCCTGCCTCCATAACCCTCTCCAGCCCCCCCAGCTAATCTCTGGCTGGGCCACTTAGGCACGTACAGCCTGGGCTGGGGCTCAGAGATGTTGGTAGGGATTTGGGGGTAATTAGGGCTGCAGGTGGGTTAGGAGCACAGGAGAGGGGGTCGATGTGACAGCTCCCTTGGTTCAAAGCTTGTGAGTATGGGAGAGGTACCGCTGGAGAAAATCTAGAGTGTCTGAGGACGGGAGCCAGGGAGGAGCTGGAGATCCAGGACTGGGTGACTGAAGATGTGAGGTGGTTGAGGGACAGAAGCAAGGTGAACAAGAGATCACTAGGGTCGGAGAAAGGATCATTGGAAAGGGGCGAAATAAGATTTGAAGAGACTAGGTAAGTGAAGAGGGCATTGCAGGGGTCAGAGAGAAGTCGGTGGCAAGGAGACTGGGGAACTTTGGACAGAGCCCTGCAACTTCACATGGGTGGGGTCCAGGAGGGGGACAGACAACAAAGGACAGGGTCGGGCGGGGAGGTGAGGGTCCCCGTGCTCAAGCTATTCAGGAGCGCAGCGGGGAGTTTCCGGGGCGTTAGGTGGAAGTGAGCTGCCGGGTGGGGATGGAGAGCAGGGAGCGCTGCCTTGAGCGCTGGAAATTGGCGAGTCTCCCCCACCTCTCCCTCCCCTACCCCTCCTCCTCCTCCACCCCGCCCACTCCCCCTCCGGCTCCGGCTTCGGGAAATTACATCCCCGCTCCGCGGCTCCCACCAGCCCCCACCCTACGGCGCCCGGAGCCTGCGCCTTTATAGGCACATTTATTGCAATAATAAAGTGAGGCGCGGGGCGGGGGCGGGGGGCGCTGTTCCCGGGGGGACCGCGCCAGCTCTAGGAAGCAGGGAAATAAAATAAAATAAAATAAAATCAAAATTCAGATAACGGTGAGCCTTGCGCTGCAGGCCGAGAGCAGGCGGGCAGGCGGGGCTGAGGGGAGGTGGTAAGGGCCCAAGGGCAGAGCCGGCCCCACCATCGGTCTCCCCACCGCCTCCACACTGTGATAGAGTCTGGAGGGAGGTATCTGCACCTGCATGTACCCCCCACCCCAGCCTAACCCTTCCCTTCTTCTGCCTCTTCCTCTGACTTGTCTCCCACACCTGTCTTCAGCTCCTGTCTTGGTCCCTTTCCTCCACCCCCTTACTTGTCCCAAATTCCTTATTCCAGTCCCCATTCACATTTCCCCATCCCCTGGGTTTCTGTATCCCTCAGCATCCCCGTTTCTGCCCAATAACCATTCCCACCCACCCCCATTTCTGTTCTCCCCGCACCCCATCCTCATCCCCCAGTCTGTCCCTTTCTCGTTTCTGCCTGTCCCCAGTGCCCATCCCTCATCCACCATCCCTCTCCTCTCCCATCCTCGTCTTGGTTCCCATCCCACTCTGTCCCCTCTCTTCCTTCCTCTGGCCCTTACCCCTTCGGCATCCCTGTCTCTGCCCAATACTTGCCTACCATTTCTGATCTCCTCCTCTTCATCCCTGCTCCCATGCTTCAGCCCTGTCCCTATCCTTGTTCTACCCTCCTCTCTGTACCCCACACTCATGTTTTCCAGGTCTACACTCCCAGTGTCCCTCCATTTCTGTCCCAGTCCTCACCCCAGCCTGTCCTGTCCACCCCACTTCTGTCTTCACTCCTACCTCCATCCCTCGTTCCCAGCCAGACCCTAGTGACTCCACCCTGCCCTGACTGCAGTGCCCCCACCTATTTCTAGGTGCTCAGGACACTCCTCCGTCCTTATCCCCAACCCAGGCCAGAGCACTGTTTCTTCCCCAACCACAGGGTGCTGTCCCCTCCCCCATAGGAATCTTCAGCAGCCCCGCCTGACCCACACAGCAGGAGAGAAGCTACCGACCAGTCTGGAGGCCCTGGGGAGGTGCGCCCTGCAATGCGGCTGGGGGGCCGACAGTCTGATCCTCCCTCCATTCCCATCGGGCCCATCCCAAAACAGCACCCGCCCCCCAGCAGAGTTTGTTCAGCAGCAAGAATCAGCCTCAACTCCCCTCCAGTGCGTGGGCTCACTGCCCTGGGGGCAAAGCACTCCTGGCTCTGCTCCCACCCTTCATGGGTGCCTGGTGAAGCACACTCCCCACCCACCCCTCATCCCTGTCTGCCACGAAACACCTCCAATCCCCCCACCCCCGCAGCCAACAGCATGGCTAGCCTCTCCCCTCTGCAAATGTCACCGTGCTCAATTAGCTTAATTAAACCAGCTCTGGATCAAGAGGGACCCCTCCTCGGACAACACCCTGCTCTCATGTTAGTCCTAGAAGGTTGGGGCAGCAATACCGTGGATTCTGGGCAATCCACCCTATTTTCCCCTCACTTCCACCCCCCACCCACAGCTGGAGAGACCATCTGAGAGACAGAGGAAAAGAACCAGTTAGAGGCAAAAACAGAGAGGAAAATAAAATCATAAAAGGAAAATTAGAGACAGAGTGAGGAATAGACTGAGAGACAAAAAATGAGACAGAGAGAAGAGTCAGAGAGAGAGAGACAGAAAAACAGTGAAAGAGGGAGAGCGAGAGAGAGAGGAGGGGGGAGCGGGCAAGCAAACCAGCCAGAGGGAGAATTTTATTTTATTTTATTCCATGTTCCCATTTCTCGGCTCGTTTCCTCACAGACTCTCGCCCCTCTCTGTCCGAGCTCCCACCCCTACTGCAAGGTTACTTTGGCTGCCCCTCAACTCTTTCCTTTTATCTTGGCTTTCTCCTATGGGCTGGCGGGGGTGCAGGTGCCCAAAGCCCAAGGATTTGCCAGGATCAGAGAAGCATAGACAGCAATTTGTCTGCGATCAGAGGGGGAACACTTGGCACCACCATCACCATGCCAGCACCCCCTCACCCTACCTCGCCCTGCCCCCCCCCCCCCCCCCCCCCCCCCCCCCCCCCCCCCCCCCCCCCCCCCCCCCCCCCCCCCCCCCCCCCCCCCCCCCCCCCCGCCCAGCCATACCAGCTTCTCTGTCCCAGCCCCTGCATGGGAGGAGTTGCTAGACTGAATCAGCCCTCCATGGTTCCTGGGGACTTTGGGTGCTGCTGGGGTGTCCTGGGGGCAGGGGTGGCTCAGATGCATTTGGGGTTTGTAGAAGCATGTTTCAGGGACTGATGGAAGTCCCTGGAAAATGCAAAGGTTGAGCCCAGAAGGGTGAGGAGATTAGGTGTCAGAGTTCAAGTATGCCCCCCCCTGCCCCACCCTTCCTCCACTTTCCCTCATAGCTTCACACACCCCCTCTCAGGCCTGCCCTCAGGGTGTTAGCTGCCAGCTCAAGCAAGTCTGTCTGAGTCAATCACTCTTGCGGGCCCCCGCACCCCTCACCTGAGCTGGGAGGAGGTATGGACGGGAGGAGGAATGAGGGGGACGATAAATATGTATGACGATCCGGTGGCGGCTGCATTAATAACCCAGGATCGCAGTGCTGCGGGGATGAGGACCAGGCAGTGGAGATTCTAGCCCAGCAGCTTGACTCTGCCATCCCTGTCCCCTGTGGACACATGGGTGTGTACAACACCAAGGGGGACACCCGTGCTGTCAGCCCTCTTTACCTAGCCAGAGCTCAGTCAGCAGGGACCATTCATATATACAAGTCACACATATGCAGCCCCCTCCTTGGGGAACACAGTGAGAGAGCATTTGTTCTATCATTGGGAATATACTGACACATACCCTTTAAAGGAGCTTGACACATGGACACAAGATGATAGGAACTCACACAGGAAAAGTGACACATCCAGAGAATCACACGCAGCCAACTCAGGCATACAACTAATGCCAGTCACACAGATGCAGCTACCACAACCTGATACACAGCCTCACTCAGGTTAACACACACAGCCAACCCAGATACACACACAAGTCAGGCACATATGCAACCCAGGTATGCATGCATAGCTGTCGCAGACTGACACAACAGACATTCAGCCACCATAAGCAGGCAGACACACATCCACACACATCCACAGACTGATGCACATGGGCATACAGAGAGACAGACACACGTGCACATGCAGTCACCAGGACCACACACATAACCACCTTGCACAGCCATCCCAGGCAGACATATATCCATCACCATAGCTACACTCACACAATCATTCCAGGTAGACAGACACATGCAATACAACCATCCTGGGCTAACAGAATCACAACCATTCTAAACTGACACATGCAGCACTCCCTCCTCCCAATCTGAACCCACAGGCAGGCAGGGCCACCCTAACAGCCACAGCTAGCACAGTCTGACTGACACACTCTGACAAGCACAGCTTCTCTCCCTCCCAGTTCCCTTGCTGGAGCAGCATCTCCATATTTCTTCCTCTAGCTCTGACCGACTGTCTCCTTCACTCTGGGCCACCCCTACACCCCCACCCCCAGATAATTGATGGCCTGGGCCTGGCCCCACTGCTCCCGCCTCTCTATCTATCTTGTACTCTCTCCTGCCCACACCCGCGCTGTCTCCCAGATCACAGCCACCTGAGACACAAGGAGATGGGTGGGGGCAAACTAGGGCAGCTGCTCCTGCTGCCTTGCCTCCCAGAGCCCAGGGAAGAACCACCAGGCGGCCTCCTCCACAGAGCAGGAGCACTGGAGGCAAGGAGGAGTACTCCAGTATGCCCCGTGCCTTAACCCACAGCTCCCAGGCTCTCCACTGCTTTCCTCAGCTCCACCGGTTTCCCACACTCCTCACCACAAGGGAGCAGAGGATGAGGGCCAGGTGGGCACTGTAGTCTCCGCAGAGCCATCTGGAGGTCTTCATCCCTTTCTTGATGTTGGATGTTGACAGGGGTCAGCCTGAGTCAGACTCCTCCCTGGCCTGTTACTCTGAACCGGTGATTTTCAACCAATGTGCCGTGGCACACTTGTATGTCCAAGAATTTTTAAAATGTACATTACTTTACTATTTAGGCAGGGGCACTGACCTCTTTTCCCTTACATTGTCAAATTAAAAATGACAACAGCCAACACAACAGCCATTTGGTGTGAATGAGTCAAAACTATACCCATTTTGGGGGGGAATCAGATTGGCAAAAAAAAAAGTATTCTTTTGGTATGCCACAGAGTTTTAGTGATTAATTTACATGTGTCATGAGATCAAAAAGGGGCCAACCAGGCTCCAGGCTAGAGGAAGCTGAGTGTCAGTCCCCCTATTCAAGCCCACATTGGCTTGGGATTTCTCAGCTGCATTAGAGATCTGGAAGAACATAAGGATTCCTAGTGTCATTTTACAGATGTAGAAACTAAGGCCTAGAGAGGTGAAATGACTTGGCCCGGACTACCAACGTTTAAAGGACTTCAGGTCTACTCCAAGACACACTTCCTGAACCACCCGCTAAGGACTGACGAAATTCCATTTGGTCTCCCAGTGGCTGTGGAAAGGGACTGACATGGGTGAAGCCCTGGTATGGTGGCCAGGGACAACCCCAGCGTCTGTTTTCCTTCCTTTTTCTTCGCCCGCAGGCCGTCAGTGTCCAAATACCGGAGTCCGGGAGGCCGCAGTATCTGGAGTTGGCCCCCGCCGCGGCCGGAGGGGGCGCCCCTGGCCAACTGCTCCAGGCAGCGAAGTCTTCCGACGGCCTAGGCACCGCCCGCGCCTGGAGCTGGGCCTGGCCGGCTAACCACACTCGGGCGCTGTCCCGGGTCGGGGCTGCGGGGCCGCTACCCGTGCAGCGCACCAAGAGAAAGCCGTCTATCAAAGCGGCCCGTGCCAAAAAGATCTTCGGCTGGGGGGACTTCTACTTTCGGGTGCATACCCTCAAGTTCTCACTGCTGGTGACTGGCAAGATCGTGGACCACGTGAATGGGACTTTCAGCGTGTACTTCCGCCACAATTCGTCCAGCTTGGGGAACCTCAGTGTTAGTATAGTGCCGCCTTCCAAACGCGTTGAGTTTGGGGGCCTATGGCTGCCAAGTAACGGCCCCCATCCTCTGCAGTCTACTCTGGCCTTGGAAGGGGTTCTCCCTGGGCTGGGGCCTCCGCTGGGGCTAGCGGCCGCAGGGGCAGGGTTAGGAGGCACCCTTGGGGGCGCTCTGACGGGTTCACTTGGGGGCGCGCTGGGAGTGCCCGGGGCCAAAGAGTCACGCGCTTTCAATTGTCACGTGGAGTACGAGAAGACAAACCGCGCACGCAAGCACCGTCCGTGCCTGTACGACCCATCGCAGGTGTGCTTCACGGAGCATACGCAGAGTCAGGCCGCCTGGCTCTGTGCCAAGCCTTTCAAAGTTATCTGCATCTTCGTCTCCTTCCTCAGCTTTGACTACAAACTGGTGCAGAAGGTGTGCCCAGACTATAACTTCCAGAGCGAGCACCCCTACTTTGGATAGTGCAGTCCGCCCTCGCCCCGCCCTGAGCTTCGCTCCAAATCCTGGCCTCCCTAAGCGAGAATCTTCCCTGTGCCCCCTGAAACTCCTATGGCCACGTTCACCCTCCCATCCTGGGGGCAGAGAGGAACAGCTCTCCCGGGGACTGTCAGCTGGCTTGGGTCCCCTTTTCCTTTTGGGGAGTGCCTTTGTGGCCCCCTCAGCTACACCCCAAAGTGGAGAAACAAGAGCACAGCCCCAGAACAGGAGGCCCAGAGTCCCTCATGTCCACATTGGGTCAGTCCCCTTTATGCCCTTAGCACTGGGCTGGACACTCCCTTTGCCCGAGGCTTTAATACCGCCTGGCCTGACACCCTCATCCCACCCTGACTTTCTTACCCCAGGGCTCTTGTTCTCCTGCTCCACCCTGTCCCCAAGTAAAGACTGTAAAGACGTGTAAGCCCTGGCCTAGCCCCATTTCCTTCTGCCTGCCACATGCCTGTTCTCTTTCCTGAAACCTCCACTTAGGTAGTGGGAGCAGGCTTCTGGGCACAGGTGATGACTCTGGCCCCTGCCCTCTGCTTGCCTCCCCCATCCCCCCTGCAGTCCTGCTCTACCTGCCCCTTTCCGGCTACTTCCTCTGGGTAATATTTATTTTTATTTTATTTTTTTCTACTCTAAAACAGATGGGAAAGGAACAAAAAATAAACTGAAATCCAATACGAGTCTGTGTGAGACCTTTGTAAGGAAGGGGGGAATAGTGTGGATTTTTATGTCTGGCAGAAACCTGGCCAGCGCCCCCTCATCCAGTGGTTTGGGAGGAAACTGAGGCAGATATTGATGGAGCTAGCACCTTAGAGGTCATCCAAGACCAGATCAGATAGACATGAGGACGACCCTTGGGAAAGGAGCCCTCCCTAAGGTGGGGATTCTCCTCCTAAAGGTGGCAGAATCGGATGGGAATTAAACTTGAGAGGGGACTATTAGCGGGCTATTTGGGACGATTTGGGGGAGAAGGTATAAAGGCCTTGAGTTCCCGTTCAAGAAGATGCAGGGACATCACAAGCAGAGCGCTGACAACCTGCTAAGCTCCGCGGGGCTGGCGGGAGGCGGCAGGTGGGGGAGGGGGAACGGTGTTTGCGGCATCTGGAGTCATCGATCTTCCTTTTCCTTCCTAATTTCGTGGGCGCTGAGTTTGCAGACGGATGAGGGAGCGAGGGAGTGAGGCCTGAGACGAGCGGGTGGGGGAAGGGACAAGAGTGAGTTTGGAAAGCGGCGCTACCTCGCTGCTGCAAGCCTCCTGGAAACTAAGCCCTCTTCAGCCAGCTGCCCACCCTCCCCACAGGCGCCTCCAGCTCACTCCTGCAACCCTGGCTGCTAATTTTATCCGCCCCCAACCCTGGCCCGGGCGTTAATTGGCTGCTGCTTCATTAGCAGTTCTCAAGCTCTGCCGCCCCACCCCCTCCCCGCGGGACCCCTGGCGGGGGCTACGGAGAGGGGTACCAACAAGCTGCCTCAAGGAACGCCGCCTTGTCTTCAGCCTTCCTACGTCTTTAGTCCTGAGCCAAGGTACTGACTCAGAGAGAGCAGCGTTCTTCAGGGGATTGATTGGCCACTGGCTCCTGCGGGAAACTGAGTCAAAGAAGAGTGTGACCCAGGCATGCCAGGAGTGGGAAGGTAAATATCTGATGGATGGGTAGGTGAATGGATGAATAACAGGATCAACTGAAAGGAAGAGAAATGGGAAGCGATTCTGGGTCAGAGATTGGAGGAAGAAGAACCCAATGGACTCCTAACACAAGGCCTATTGATGGAAAGACCTGAGAACACTTAGGGGAAGAATGGGAGGCAAGGAGATTAGAGCTAAGGGAGGACTTCTGAGGCCTGGTATGAGAGTCAATTGGGAATGGTTGGCGTTAGCTGGGTAACCCATCTGGACCTTAGTTTCCTCACTTGTAAAGCAATAATAAATTAGTGTGAGATTAAATGAGATTTTGCATGCGAACTTGTTTTGTGATGGATTGTCCTCCCCTTCTTCCTCTGACTCACAAATCTACTTCCTCCAAGGCCATCCTCTCCTCCTTCTCCTCCCACCTTCTTCTTCTCCTGTTTGGACCTCTGGGAATAAAGTGAGGTGCCCATACTAGTAATTGCACCTGTTGCCTTTTGTTACCTGTTCACTCCTTGATGTCCCAGAAGTCAGTAACCTATTCTTATATCTCCAGGGCTATAACCTACGACATGACCGGCACAGATGAAGGATCTCAATGTGTATACTGAATGAATGAATAAAATTGAACTCAAGAATGTATATTGCAATGTGAGGCAATAGCTCTCCAAGTTACTGCTTATTAGAATCCTGAGGAGAGGTTTTGTTGTGTGTCAGCATGAGTGGGCATATGCCCATCACCCTTACTCTTTAAGATCCGTTGAATTAGAACCTCTGAGGAGAGTCTTCACACATGTATTTATATCCTATTTCCCAGCTAAGGCTGATGCCCAGGTTTGAGAACCTTCTCCTGGAAGGGGTCAATGAGTCCCTCCCCTCTAGGATGAGGCCAGAAAAAGTCAGGCTAAATGGAAGATCCCTTCCAGGTCCAAGTGTCTTTAGTCCTAGAGAAATAAAGAGAGCTCATTGACTGCTAGGGTGGCAAGAAGCAACCAATTAACAAAATTCAACAAGCACAACGACAAGAAGGGCATCTCACTCAGCTCTGGGACGTCCCAGGAGGAGATGGCCAAGGAGGAGGCAGGTTAGTAAATCAGAGGAGGAAGGGAGGATAATCTATCCCAGAGATGTTTACATACAGAGTCTCATTTCGTCCCCATGACATATTCTATCATTGATTTACAAGTGAGGAAACTGAGGCCCAAATAGGCTAATTTGCTGTTTAGTTAGCCCCAGAGCTGGAACTTGAACTCACGTGTCTCACCCTTCCCAATCGGGTGCCTTCCAGGGAGGGAGGGGCACCATGGGCACCATGGGCACCATGGCTCTCTGGCTTGTACAGGAATCTTTGTATTTTCCAGGAAGCCTATAATGCTAGGTATTCAGTGGGCATCCATAATTGGTGGTTGTCTGGACGACAGAGGGAAAAAAAACCCCAAAACCTGAAGCTCTCCAGTCTGGTGAGGAGATGGGGCAGCAGCAGATCTCTTTTCTTCCAGGCTAGAGCCTCTGACCCTGGGGCTACCGACGCGAAATGAAACGGAAGAAAGGGGGGAAAAACTACAATTCCCAGAAGACCATAAAGGGGTCACCTCACGCATGCGTAGGTCCCTGCTTTTAATCCTGAAGCTCCTCCGGCTGGCTGTTCTAGCGCATGCGCTCTCGGATCGGTCTGTTCCTGACCCTTCGTTTCACCAAACCAGAGAGTTTAGTGCCTCGACCTCCTGCGACTTCGGTTTGAAATGCTGCCCTTCTCTTTGCTCTGGGCAACTCGGGTAAGAATGGGGTTCCGGAGCCTGGGTGACTAGTAGAAGGAATGCTGCCCTCCTACCGTAGTATCCATTCGCAGACTATGGGTTCTCCTGGCTTTTTCACGCACATAGTCAGGGTCCTCCAGGAGCTGACTCTCACTCAACTAGGGGAACCCCCGAGACCTCGGGGTGTGCCCCCGAGATCCCCGGATGTGCGCAGAATAACGGGGCCACTCCCCATTCCGGTAATTAGAAAAACCCAGGGCCGTGTGACTGTTCATTTCACTTGGCATTGGGGGAGAGAACTGGAACTGCCCCGTGGATCCTGTGCTGGAGAAGAGTGGAGTTCCCAGTCTGGACAGGCAGGCTGTTTTTCCTCCAGGCTCTGAGCCATGCAGATGATGCAACCAAGCCCCACTGTTTGCACCCGGGGTCCAGTGGCTCTGTGGGCTGCAAAGAGGTGGAAAGGGAGCAGGGCAGAGAACTGGATGTGATTTTTGGCTTTCCTGCTATCATACTCCCCACCCCTCTTCCCCTGGGACTGCTAAAGATCTATGCTGCTACCTCCATTGTTCTGAAAGCCACCTCTAACTAAGCCCGCCCGTTGTTTTAATCCCTTGCAACTTGTCCTGCACTGGGATATCAATTTATGGAGGCCCTACACAGGGAAGACCCTTTTGTTCCTGTGGGTAGGGAGGTTCTGGAACCTCTGGCTTCTAGAAGAGAGACTTTAAACTTTGCCTTGTAGCTTTGCAGAGTTAATGGGTCAAGGTGGGGGAAGATTCTGAGGTGAGGTGAATGGACTGAATCAGAACCGCCCACTGACCATTGATCTCAGCCTTGGCCCTAGAACTGGCTTTTGGAGGTGGGGGTGGTGAAAACTAGAACAGGCAAGCTGAATGTCTGGCTGTTGGGTGTGGAGCCAGGGGGCCTGCTAAACATGGCTGAAGGTTGTTGGGAGACTGTTTGGACGCTTTCATTTGACCCTGGCTTTTCCTCCCCTAGCATCTGCAGAGATATGGTCAGCTGGTCAGGATGGCCATACGGTGCCAGCACAGTGAAGCAGCCCAGACCCAGAATGGAGAAGCAACCAGGCGCTGGACAGGCCAGGATAGTCTATCAGACAGTGACCCTGAGGTGTGGGAGCTGCTGCAAAGGGAGAAGGACAGGCAGTGTCGTGGCCTGGAACTCATTGCCTCAGAGGTACAGCCTGGGGAGAGGGGCCAAGGCTTGGGCCACCATGGGTGCAGGAAGTAACAGGTCATCTTACTGCTATTTCTCCAGGTCTCTCTTTCAGACTCAGGGCCTTTCTACTGGGCCTTAGCTTCCCTTCTTCTTACTGTTCTCAAAGGCAGAGTCAGTCTGGGTTATGGGATGGGGGCCATAGAGAGCTTCCAGAGCCTTCCAGGGCCCCTACAGTCAAGTCTGCTCCC
This sequence comes from Noctilio leporinus, assembly GCA_004026585.1. Classification (NCBI taxonomy): domain Eukaryota; kingdom Metazoa; phylum Chordata; class Mammalia; order Chiroptera; family Noctilionidae; genus Noctilio; species Noctilio leporinus. The sequence continues at coordinate 134,745 of PVIW01002565.1, forward strand.
TCTCCTCTCTAAAAAGAAAAGAAGAATTTGTAGGCACAGGTATGAGTGAACAGGTGGACTTGTGGGGACACCTATCATGGCAGCCGGGCTTCTGGGGATGCTGTCTGTGGCCATGCCCCAAGCCTAGTGAAGAACCCTGAACGAACGAGCTTTCTGTAGAGCTCAGCTCCTTGCAGCCCGGGACTCTGGCAGAGTGGGCTGTGGGATTCCAGGGAAGGGGGCTCAGTACCTTCTGACATTGCCCCCATCCCTCACCCCAGAACTTCTGCAGCCGAGCTGCGCTGGAGGCCCTGGGGTCCTGTCTAAACAACAAGTACTCGGAGGGTTATCCTGGCAAGAGGTGAGGGCTAAGCACCAAAGGGCTGGAGGGCAGCCTCAGGGGTGGTGCTTCCAGTGGGGGACACCTGCCTGCACTCTCCGTGTGCGTTTAGAGGAGTAGCTTTCCTGGTTCTTTGCTATTGGTCAAGGGGGATGGTGGAAACCTTTCTCTGTGTCCTGATATGTACTCCTGCTCTTATGCAGATATTATGGGGGAGCAGAGGTCGTGGATGAAATTGAGCTCCTGTGTCAGCGCCGGGCTTTGGAGGCCTTTGACCTGGATCCTGCACAGTGGGGAGTCAACGTTCAGCCTTATTCGGGGTCCCCGGCTAATCTGGCTGCCTACGTAGCCCTTCTGCAGCCTCATGACCGAATCATGGGGCTGGACCTGCCTGATGGGGGCCAGTGAGTATGGATGGGGTGGCCAATGGGCTCCGTGGGCAGTATGGGATTAAGAAAGAAGTTATTTATTGAACACCTAATATGTGCAATGCAAATGGAACAGGCCTCTCCCTGTCCTTCAAGTTACAGTGCAGGAAGAAGATAAGACCCCAGTAACCAATGCTCAGCACAGAGTGGACAGAAGCAATGAGGGTGGTGCATGCTAGGAGCAGTTTTCCAGAGACAGAGGCCTTTGAAGCAGGTCAGGAAAGGAATGGTTAAGCCTGAGAACTGCTCCACTTAGAATCCTTCTCACTTCCTCTCGTCCCCTCCCAGCCTTACCCATGGTTATATGTCTGATGTCAAGCGGGTCTCGGCCACATCCATCTTCTTTGAATCCATGCCCTATAAACTGAACGTAAGTGGGTGCACTAGTGTGTGGGGAGGGAGCTGCTCAGGGCCTGGGAAAAGTGAGGGGCTGGAGCCCTGGGCATCCCTCAGGGTGAAAGAGGAGAGTGAATTGCTCTGCTTCCTTTTAAGGGCTTTAGTTTTTTTGTTTCTCTGTCCAGCCCAAAACTGGCCTTATTGACTATGACCAGCTGGCCATCACTGCTCGACTTTTCCGACCAAGGCTCATCATAGCTGGCACCAGCGCCTATGCTCGCCTCATTGACTATGCCCGCATGAGAGAGGTTAGTGGAGGGCTGGAGGACCTGCCACTCCCCAGGGGGAAGGTGGGGAGATTGAGGGGCAGCCTTGGGCAGGTCTGTCTGGGCCCTACCCAAATGGAGGCCTGTTTCTGTACCTGCCCAGGTGTGTGATGAGGTCAAGGCGTACCTGCTGGCAGACATGGCCCACATCAGTGGCCTGGTGGCTGGCAAGGTGATCCCCTCACCTTTCAAGCATGCGGATATTGTCACCACTACCACTCACAAGACCCTTCGAGGGGCCAGGTCAGGTTTCCCTGAGATCAGGCCTTGCCTTTCCCTGACTTCACACCTTATTTCTAGGGCACTGTTGGGCTGGACCTGAAAGGAGCTCATTCTGTCTGAAGAGTTCTACCCAGTCTGAGGATTCTCCTTCTCTTGCCCATGGTGGTGGTTCCCCAGCAGGGGTTTTAGGAGTGGGAGGGAGGGTCTGCTCCCCTAGACTACTGGGGTCAAGCCCACCCAGCACAGCTGAGGTGGACTCAGAGCCCTCAGGGGCTTAGACAGCCAGCTTCCCCTGCTTTCTTCATTCCTTGCCCTTTCTCTTGAGCTTAGATTCTGACCCCCTCCTCTCATACAGGTCAGGACTCATCTTCTACCGGAAGGGGGTGCAGTCTATTGACCCCAAGACTGGCCAGGAGATCCCCTACATGTTTGAGGACCGAATCAACTTTGCTGTGTTCCCATCCCTGCAGGGGGGCCCCCACAACCATGCCATTGCTGCAGTGGCTGTGGCCCTAAAGCAGGTTGGGGAGCTCCCTGTTGGGGACAGGGCATGTGGTTGCTCAGGTCCTGCCTCTTGCTAACTGAGGTTGGAACTGTGGAAAGGGACATGCCAGAGGGGGGAAGGGTCAAGCACAACTGTGCCGGAGGTGGGGGAGTAGAAGAGGCAGGACTTGGAGTACCAGTTGTTTCTGTCTCACCTCCAGGCCAGCACCCCCATGTTCCGGGAGTACTCCCTGCAGGTTCTGAAGAATGCGCAGGCCATGGCTGATGCCCTGTTAGATCTAGGCTACTCGCTGGTGTCTGGTGAGCCAAGGGTTTGGGTGAGAGTCTCCGTAGCCTCAAGCAGAGACCCACAACTCACCATCAGCTTACTCTCCATCCCCCTTAGGTGGCACTGACAACCACCTAGTGCTGGTGGATCTACGGCCCAAGGGCCTGGATGGGGCTCGGGCTGAGCGGGTGCTGGAGCTTGTGTCCATCACGACCAACAAAAACACCTGTCCTGGAGATCGAAGTGCTATCACACCAGGGGGCCTTCGGCTTGGTAAGATCCTAGGTTCTAGGAGGGAAGGGTGACTGCCAGATGGGCTTGGGCCATGCTAATCCCCTTCTGCTTCTCAGGGGCCCCAGCCTTGACCTCTCGACAGTTTCGTGAGGCTGACTTCCGGAGAGTTGTGGATTTTATAGATGAAGGGATCAACATCGGTTTGGAAGTGAAGAGCAAGACTGGTGAGTAGGCCAGAGGCCCCCTAAACCAGATAGTTGCATTCACTATCTGCCCTTGCCCCAGTGGTCCTACTGCCTTCCCTTGAGCTCTGATCACTTTTCCTCACCTCTCTCTAGCCAAACTGAAGGATTTCAAATCCTTCCTGCTCAATGACCCAGGAACAAGACATCAGCTGGCTGACCTCAAGCAACGAGTGGAACAGTTTGCCAGGGCCTTCCCCATGCCTGGTTTTGATGAACGTTGAAGGCACCAAGGAAGTGAAATTATCCTCCTTCCCTCTACCTGGACCAGTGGAGGGGCCCTTCCAGTTGTTTGCAAAAAGAGGGACGGGCTTTCGCTTAGGCGAAGAGCCAGCCATAGTTCCCTTCCCAGAATTTGTAGCTGACAATTTTTGTGTAAGACAGCTTAGAAGAAGGAGGCTGGGGGCTTTCTGCCCTAACATTTCCCATTATCTCAGTGTTATAGACTGTTCTTTCTTGGGAACAGGGCAGTTACCCTTGTGAGCCAGAGAAGGGTTGGGTAGGCACCCTCCTTTCTGTTTTTAATCTAATAAAATGCTAACCTGACCCAAGCTTCCATTACTGTGGGAGGGGTCCCCTGGGCCAGGTGGTGATTTGTCTCCCTCCATGTGTTCCTCTCTTCCCTCCCACCACCACCACAAGGACCCCCGAGGCTGTAGCCTCCTCTGTCTCTGATCAGAGCCGACACCAGACGTGATTAGCAGGCGCAGCAAATTCAATTTGTTAAATGAAATTGTATTTTGCCCACGGCTGCTTCTGTTTGATCCCAGGGGACGGAGGGGAGCAAGGAGGGGTGGGATGGCAGGGAGAGGCCCAGGTGTGAGGCTGGAGGGGGTGTGTTGCCTCCGGAGGCATGGGGGAGGAGCCCACTGCCCCTCTCCGGGCAGAGAGGTGCCTCATCTACCGCGGGCTGAGCAGCCGGCAAGGAGCCCAATCGAGCTAGAGCAGCTCCTCCCTGGGATGGTGCCCAGATTCTGGGCTAACGTGGGGCCAGCCACGTAGCTTGGCACTCAGAGGCCCCTGCTTATTCTTGGCTCACCGCTGCCACGCTCAACACGTAGCCAGTGCCACACCCTACAGGGCCCCGTGGCCAAGCACAGGGGCCAGCTTGAGCTTTGTGGATCCACCCAGCTGCTGCCCCACCTCTTCATCCCACCTCCCCCCGCGTGGGACTCGAGCTGAGGGTCAGAAGCACTTCCGCTGCAGGGAGCAAGGGAAGAGGGTGGGGGTGGAGCTGGCTCCCCTCCGCGTGGGAACCAGGCTTTTGTACTCAGGAGCTGGACAGGGTGGTGAGAGTGGTGCCCTGGGGGTTGGGGGCAGAGGGTGGAAGAAATGAGGAAGTTGGTTGCAGTTGCTGTATGTACATCAAGGCGCCCCAGTCAGGCTCAGAAGTCTGGCCGGTCCTTCTTCAGCTTCTTATAGTCCGTGGAAACTGCAAGGAACTATGGAAATGGGAGGGGGTTGTACTGAATGCCCCAGGCCTCTCTTTGAGTGCTGAGGGGTCAACCAAGAGTTGAGGGGATGGAGGTGCAACCCTAGAGCCACCACCGATAAGTACCTTGTATCGGTTAGAGTTACCTTGTATTGGTCGTTCGGGCTCAGGCGGTTCCAAGGCTCCGGGTTGTTCTTTCTGTCCCAGCTGTGAAGAGGGAGGGGGAGGGTTAGGTTTTTTTTTTTTGTCTCTGGGAGCTAGGACTCTAGAGTCTAAGGTCATGCCCAGGGTCTCTGCCTCTACTCCAGCACCCCCATCCTACCCTGGGGGGCTTACTTCTCAGAGACTGACGGAGAGGGGGCGTATTAGCAGATGCGTACAAGACAAGAAGGCTGTCACCATTTTCAGAGTGAGGACAGATGAGGGATTGAGAACCTGGCCCTGCTTGCACCTTGCCCGCTTAGATCAACCCCAAGGAGCACAGCAGTGGAAATCAGGCAAAAGATCCAGCGGGGCTAGGGTTTCTGTGATGTGCCTCGAATTCTGACAATGCAAGATGTGCTCCTGACAGGCCCACCCCCCATCCCCACTCCGCGGCCTCTGGCAGCCATGGAATCTCGTCACTCTGGCCCCAAAGGTGCCCCCAGATGCTCAGCTGGCTACACCCCCAGCACCCTAGCGTGGATATTGAGGTACTCAAAGGCCGCAGGCGAATGGCAGAGCGCCGTTGCCTTGGCAACCGGGTGGGGGAGCCGGGCTTGGTAGGCAGCCCGAAGTGGGCCCAGTCTGCAACCACAGAGGAGAGTGAGGTCGGGTGGGCTCCAAAGGGGAGATGGGCTCGCAGAGGCTGGGTGTCCCAGCCAGGTGGCGCAGGGCGGCTCAAGGGCAGGTGCGTTGCAGGGGGGTCCCCGCTAGGAGCACCCATTCCCGCCCGTTCCAGAGAGGCCCACTTGTTCCTGCCCCTTCTTGTCCCATCCAGGGCCATGCCAGTATCCCAAGCCTGGCCTTTACCAGACATCCGGGCTGCGCAGGGCCAGCCGCAGCAAGTAGAGGGCAGCGCTGCCCATGCCCAGGCCAATGAAGCCAATCATCGGGATGAGCTGCGGGGAAGACCGAGGACACTTTCAGAGTCATCCACCTCCCCATAGTTCCCAGTTGCCCTGTACAAGCTTTTCTGCCCAGCCACCCTCACCCCGCCTGGGGACTGTTGTTCCCTCTGGTCCAGGAGAGGGGACCTGGGAGCCTCTTGCACCACACCTCCTGCCTTAGCCTCCCTCACCCCACAGCGAGTCTGTCCAAGGGGGGATTCAAGCGACATGGGTGCATATCGCAGGGATAGTCGAGGACACCCTTGAAAAAGGTTAGCAGCACTGGGGAAACTAGGCAAGAGGGGACTAAGACATTTGGGGGCTGCTTGGTCAAGGAAAAAGTTAAGAGTTAGAGTCAATGGCTCTGGGGACCGAACTCACAGCAGGATGTCTCTTGATCTGCCGATAGAAGCCGGTCCAGAAACTGGTTCCCGCCATGTCGTCTCTATGCTGTCTGGTCCTCTCCAGCTGCCCTGCTCCCTTTGCTCCTCCTGGGGTCCCGCCCCCGGTTGGGGAGGGGTCAGCCCAGCCCAGCCCAGCCCGGCCCAGCCCAGCCTCACCAGACTCACGCCCACCTCCACCCATTTCTCTTCCTCTCTCAGTCCCGGGCTCGGGGTGGGAAGAATTGTTGAGGACCTGAGGGATTTCTGCTCCTCTACTCTTTGCTCCAGACGCCCGAATCGTGGCCCACAGGACACCAGCATGCTTGGGGCTCTAGGCTGGTCCGAGAGGGAGGCCTCCCAAGCTTTGACCCAGATTGGTTAACAGGGGATCCAGAAGTGGGGGGAGGGACTGGATATGACACAGGCTGGCAGACCTCCAGAAAAGTGCAGATGTGCATGTTCACAGGTGACACCAGGAGGGTCAGGGAAGAGGAAGGGCATCTGCAATGCTTCCCTGACACCCCTTGAGTTGTGATTTTCAAGCCATGTCTTGTGGCACACCGGTGTGCTGCGACTATTTTTTCTTTTTCTTTTGTTTTTTATTTTTATTTATTTATTTAAACTTTTTGTTCATTATTTTCAGAGAGAGGGGAAGAGAGAGAGGCAGAGAGGGATAGAGATACATCGATGCATGGTTGCCTCTTACCTGCCCCCCAGCTCCAGACCTGGCTGAAGACCCGGCCCGCAACCTGGTCATGTGCCCTTGCTGAGAATCGAACCAGCCATCCCTGGGTTGCAGCCCAGTGCCTTATCCACTGTGCCACCAGCCAGAGCATCTTTTGGTTTTTAAAAAAATATTTCTCTATTTCTGCTGCAAGAATTTTTAAAACATGCAATACCTGACTGGTCAGGGGCACTGACCTCTTTTCTCTTACACTGTCAAGTTAAAATAAAAAAAAAAAAAAAAAGACAACAGCTAACACAACAGCTGTCTGGTGTGAATGAATTAAAATTATACCTATTTTTTTTGTCAGCTCAGCAAAAAGATATTTCTTGGTGTGCCACAGAATGTATTTATTTATTTAAAAGATTTTAAGGTGCCGGCCTGAGAACCCAAAGGTTGCTGGTTTGATTCCCCAGCCAGGGCACATAACCAGGTTGCAAACCAGGTCTCCAGCCAGGTCTGTAGCTAGAGGCAGGTGAAAGGTAACCATACATTGATGTTTCTCTCTCTCTCCACCTCTCTCCCTTCTTCTCACTCTGAAATTAATAAATTGAAAAAATAAAAGATTTTATTCATTATTTTTAAAGAGAGAAGGGCAGGGAGGGAGGAAGAAAAGGAGAGAAACATCAATGCATGGTTGCCTTTCACCTGCCTCCAGCTACGAACCTGACTGGAGACCTGGCTTGCAACCTGGTTGTGTGCCCTGGCTGGGGAATCAAACCAGCGACCTTTGGGTTCACAGACCAGCGCCTATCCACTGAGCCACCAGCCAGGGCAGAATTTTATTTTTAAAAAGATTTTTATTTATTTACTTATTTTAGAGAGAGGGGAAAGGAGGGAGAGGGAGAGAAACATTAATGTGTGGTTGCCTCTTGCAAGCCCCCAACTGGGGACCCAGCCAGAACCCAGGAATGTACCCTGCCTGGGAATCAAGCTGGGGACTCTTTGCTTTGCAGACCAGTAAGCAGTCCACTGAGCTACACCAGCCAGGGCTGAATTTTAGTAATTAGTTATGCATGCCATGAGATGTAAATGTTAAAAATAGCTGTTCTAGAACATCCAGGAGCTAGCAGGTCCTGGAGGTCCTGCTTCTGTCCCCACCACAATATAGTTGAAGGAGGAAGGGGACAGGCAGTGCAACAGAACTAAAGCTGCCCCAGTCCTTCTAGTCCTGGGTGGTTTCTCCAAGCTGTGTTGTGGTGGGCTTGGAATAATGTTTGGAGGCCAGGGGACCCAATGGTGTCTTAAACCTGGTTCATTACAGAGTCAGCTGTCTTAAGTTTGGGGGCTCAAGAAACTTGCTTGCCCTGCCTACCTTGGGTAAGGATGAAGGTGGAGCCACTCAAGAAGGCCACTATGCCTCTTGCTGGTGAGGAGGAGAAATGGAGTGAGGAAAACACTTAAGGAAAGCTAGACAAGATGTTGAAGGAGGAAAGAGAACAAGACACACAGAAACAGGGGTGCAAAGCAATCTATTGATTACCACCCTTTCCGCAGCTAAATCAGGTGTATGCAATGCTATCAGAGTGGGAAGGCTCACTAACACACTTTGGGAACTTAGTTTCTAGGGACTTAGGATCCCACCCCTAACCACCTCTCCCACTCCCACTCGAACCTAGCACTGTCTCTTTCTGCCGCCCCCCTGGGCAGCTGGGTCCTACAGAGCTCCCCACTTCTCACCTCCAGAGCCCTGTGGCGGTTTGGGCAGGGGCGTACTGTTCACCCACCCCTGGGACCCTCGGAGTACAGGGAGGGAGGGGGCCCTACCTAGGGGTTTCTTTCCTTTCCCTAGCGCTGATATATGCCCCATCCCCTGCGATGACAATCGCGGCTGTAATTAGGCTGTGGGGTCCCGGGTTCTCTGCCTCTCTCCGGCAAATAATGAGATAAAGTGTCAGAGAATCGGAGAAAACAAAGACAGACTTGCTACAACGCGCGTGTCGGGCGGGGGAAGAGGACTGAAGGGATGTCAGAGCCCCGAGCAGCTCAGAGCCCAATCCTCCCTGAGCATCCGCACTACACGAGGCTGTGGAGTGGGGAGTTCTGTCAACTGTACACCCCAGCGCTCCTGACTCTGGAACTAAAGATCCAGCGCTCCTGGAACTCGAGCTCGAAGGGCCATCCATTTGGGCTGCAAAGTTGACTATATGGCGCAGCTGGTGCACCAGGATCCCGGCGAAGACCTCTGGCCCTTGAGCCCACCACGCCCCTTTACTTCTCTGGCCCACACCCGCAGTCCTGTGTCATTTCTGTGAGTTCCGGACGAGCGCGTCTCCGACCCTCCACCCCATTCCTTTCCCAGAGCCGCCGACTTGGACGGTCCTGTCTTTGGCCTCCGCCCCGCTCTCCGAGCCCCTTGTTACATGATTATTCTGTTTTGGCCTCCCCGGGTCTCCTTGCCCTTTCATCTGCTGCTAGTGCCAGTCTCTGGACCCTTTTTTTGTGACCCTCTGGTCTAAACCCTCTCCCATCTCTGGATCATGATCTCTAGGGCTGAACTGTGACACAACGTCTTGGATTCCAGATCTCATCTCTCGTCCCACTTTCCCACTAGAAGGACTCAGGGCCAAGCTGACCCAGCCAGTGAGTGACGGCAGAAGTCATTAACTGTGGATTAGACGTGGCCAGGGGTGGGCAGGGGTTCCACCCGGACCGGACTCGAAACTAAGTAGCGCAGAACTCTACTCCGCGTTCAGGCGGCGCAGCAAGTCCAAAGAAGCTGAATTGGGCTCCCAGAGCTGACTGCAGGGGCGGCGGGCGCGGACGCCCCCTGGAGGCCGAGCTGCTCCTAAATTCTCAGGGGAGATGTCTCGGTTGCCCCCTGTCGGGTCACGCTGGCTCTGCGCCCCAGGCTTTTCCGCAGGTAAGTCAACAAACACCTGGAGTGTGGGTCCAAGCCCGGTCCCCCGTTCCTGCCACTCCCGCGGCCAAGGCAGTGGGTCTCGCAGTGGCCGGAGTGAAGATGCGGAAGCTCCCGCCTCACCAGCCTCGGGCAACCCAGGTTCAGACTGAGTCCTCTCCTGAGGATGGGCGGCCCGAGGTGCTCAGTACTCCGTCCTCGCCCAGGAACTGCTCTCTGCCCCTGCCTGTCCTAGTCTTCAGCAGTCTTTTTCTTCTTCAGGCCCCGTCTATCTGCCTTTGTTTTGTGTCTCTGTGTATGTCTGTGTCTCTCTGTTCCTTATTATTCTGGCTTTGTCTGTCTCTCTCTCTGCAGCTCTCTACCTGGCTTTGTCCTTCTGCATCTGTTTCTCTGTCTCTGCGTCTGTTGACTCTCCTTCACTCTACCTCTCTGTCACTGCCTTTATCTGCCTCTTCCTCCTCCCATTTACCAGTTCTAATCTTATTCTCTGGCTTGCTGCTCCTGGGGGCTGTAGCAGTCCAATGGGACAACCTAGGGACACCTCAGGGCACTGCCTGGGGTCCCCTTCCCGGTCACCTCGACATGCCTGTCACCTCCGCACGGCCTCCGTCTTCCCTCTGCAGCTGTGGGGCGGAGGGGGGCAGGGTGGGAGGACGATGGTGTTCCCAAGAGGGAAGACACAGTGTCCAGCATCTATCTGCTCAGGGGCCCTAGGGCCCCTGACCCTCTCTGCTGCTATTAAGGGCGCCAGGTCCCAAGGCTCTGAGATGATCATGATTGCATCAGCCAAACAGCCGAGGAGCCCGCAGTCGCGCAGAGAGCGAATGACTGAGCGAGACAAAGACGCCCGCGCCATCTGTTTATGCAAAGCACTCTCCGGCGGGAACCCAGGCGTCCCGATGCCTGGCCCGGCTCGGGGCACAGGGTCATGAGCCCTCTCCTTCCTCGTGCCCCCTCCGCGTCTCGGTTTACCCCATCGCAGCACCCAGAGGGGCTGTGGGGCGAACGGAACGGAGAGGGGCGGGAGGTGTTGATGTGATTGGAGCGGACGCGGCTGTTTCTTCAATAATGGATGGAGATGATGCGGACGGCGGAGCCAAGCCCGCCCGGAGAGGAGAGCGGAATAGAAATAGGGAGAGGAAGTGGCGGGGGCGGGAGACGCAGCCAGGCGCGCGCGCACGCACACACACACACACTGGCGCGCGTGCGTCACACTGTCTTTCGAATACACGCCGCTGTGCGGTTCACACCCAGGCACACGCCCACGCACTGTCACAGAAACACACACACCTGCAGGTGGAGATGCGGGAGCAATACACACTCACCAGAGGCTCTTCTTGGTTCTCATACATACACAGTCCTGCACGCAGAGATCCACGAAAATGCCTACATGAGGGGCGCACCCAGGTGTGAAACTTAGACACCCATAGGCTTAGACAGACAAAAATCATAGAGGTTGGGAGGGGAGACAGAATTGTGACAAGACCTACAGACATACTTGGGGTACAATACACAACAGGGGCATACACACCAACATATACAAACCTCACACACTTGGGGCACAGACACACACTACCCCCATAATTGCCAGGGGCACATAGAGACCCACATATCCCCACACATTCAGTAGTTGGCACCCACACATTTGCAGGAGCTGCTGCCTGTGCCCTGAGGTGGGAATGTGGCAGAGATGTCGCTGGGGTCCCTGCTAGCATACCTTGTTAGCTTAACCATATAATGAGGTCCGGATGACAAGAGTCGCCTGGGGCTGTTGACCCTGCACCCTGTTTGACTGCCTGCAAGCTTCCTTTCTTGGCCCCCCGAGCGGATGGTACAGATTGGGCCACCCTGGCCTCATTCAACGGAGCCAACCCCAACCCCAGCAGTTGGGGAGAAGAGCAGGAGTATAGAGGGACGGTGGCAGCTGTATAGAAAAACTCCCAGGATTCACCAGCATGGCCAGGAGGCAGGGGGTGGACAAGGTCATTCTGTATCCCCCTCATCCCCTATGCTCCCCAGTCATCTGACATCAGGGGGTACTTTCTATACTAAGAGTTGGGTGGGCACCAGGGAGGAGTGGGGAGCAGATTGTGCCTTGGACCCTAGTAACTCAGCCCCTCCTCCTGTCTTTTTTCGATTCAGTCCGCTCCTTGGCCCAGACTTATGACCTTTGCGGCGTGAGGCAGCATCATCCATCACCCAGGCGGCTGCTTTTGGGAGTAGGGGTGTTGGGGGCTCACTCAGGGTTGCTGTCTTCCCAACTCCCCCTCCTGAGACCACCAGCTCTTCACGAGCAGGCCAGGGCTCAAACAGCAGGCAAATACTGGGGCTGGGAAGAGGGCATGACCATGGGGCTTAATCGCGATACTGGGTCTTGTATCCCCGCTCCTGGTACCCCAGCACCCGTCCTTTGAGCTCAGCACAGCCAGCCTTCCCGCTCCTTCTGCCCTCCCTCTCTCGGGCCCTTTGCTTAATTTCCTATTAACTGCTGATAAATCCAATTAAACCACCGTTCTAATTAGGGACAGCTGCCGGCTCTGCGAGGCGGGGAAGGGGGGTGCCCCCGAGTGTATGGGGGGGGTGTAGAACAGCCGCTCTCTCTGCTTCTCGGTACCCCCACACCAGCATCACCGCCCAATGAGCCAGTAAATTGGTTTTGCTTCAGCATTGTGGGGTTCCCTCGAGGATCTCGGGGGGCTCTGATCTGAGTCCGTTTGATGAAGAGATACCACCCAAGCCCTAGCTGCCCACCCCCCCCCCCCCCCCCCCCCGCCCCATTCGTGGTAGGTAGATCCTGAGGAGAGATGGAGGTAAAAGGCTTGATTTGTGTGTGGTGGTCCAGAGTGGGTGGTGGGGGGCTGTGGTTTACTCCTATTCCAGCCCAAGCATGATTAAAGGGGTGCTGTCTGAGTCTTCCTTTATGACTCCGCCGTCCTTCCAGGAGTCCAGGACAGTCAAGAGCAAAGGGAACAGGAAACAGAACCCGGTACTGCATCGAGTCCTCTTGTGAGCTTCCCTACCCCCACCACACCTCAGTCTTCTGGAAGGAAGCGGGGCGCACCCGTCCCGGGGCCCTCCTCTTCCCCAGCCCAGCTGAGCCTCTGTCCTCACCCCCCTCCCCCGCCAGCAGCAGATGGTGCCTGGGCTCCCGCTGCCAACCTTGCTAGGCGGTGCCAACCTCAGGCCTGGCAGACAACGGCAGAAGAGAAGAGAATCTCCTGGATGGCCAGGCTGACCCTCCCCCAGCCGCCATCAAGCTCAAGACCCTCTGTCTACTCCACTCCACGACCACCCCAGCCTGCCTCTCACTGGTCCGCTCCCAGGTCCCCAAACTCCTTGTCTCCTTCAGCTCTCTTTCCTACACCTACCCGCTCCCTGCCACCTGCCACCCTGACCGGGGCGGTATATTTGCATGTCTACATATGCAAATAAAAATATTTGCATATGGCGAGCAGCAGGGGGGTCTCCGAGTGAGGCGGTTAGCTGTCTGCCCAGCGTCCTCTCACTTGGTACCTGTCAGGGCTGGGGCTGGGGCGGGGGCCGCGGGGGAGGGGTTAAGCCCCCGGGCCTTGCTTGCTTAGTTCCCGGAGGACTTGAGGAAGTGTTGCCATGGAGACGGCACGCACCCCACCCCCTCCCAGGCCCAGGGTCTCGGGCTCCTAGTCTCCGGTTCTCTTCTCTCCCCCTAACCCCTCCCGGTCCCTCCTCACTCTCCAACCGAGGTCTTGCATCGCCCCCTGGCGGCCCAGCTCGGCACTGAGCCAGGTTCCGATTTGAAAGGGCTGCCGGCGGCTGAATAGTCCAGAACCTACCGTGCTGCGGGATCCTGTTCACTGCCCCAGTCCTGCTCCCTTCCCTTTGCCTCGCCCGGCGGGCGCACCTGTCTCTCCCACCGCCCACCGGCCTCAGCCCAGGTGGGTTTCTGGTTACTCGATGGTAGTAAAATGTGATGGTTGGGGAGGATTTTCCACCACTTCGTAGGCTCTTTTCTCCTTGTCTCCTTGTCCCCTACCCAGTTAAAGAACAAACCTTTCTTACTTTTGTCAAAACTTTAATAAATCCTTAACATTCAACAGTTCGTGTGTCCCCCCCTAAACCCACCCCCCGGGCACCCTAGGGCGCCTCCTAGTGGAGACGCATTCTTCTTTCTCCAGCTTTCAAAGGCTGGACCTGAGGAGTTGCGGGAAAGGCTGCTTCTAGGCACCTATATCTGATATCTAACGTCATAGGCCAGGGGAGGAGGGCAGGAACCAGTCCCTTCCCAGGAGCCCTGTCACGCTCTAGCGGGCCTTCCCACTCCTCCCTTACCCAGAAGTATAGTTGCTTTCGCCTCTTTCCACTTCAGCCTCTACTGGGCCTGCCCAGAACAGGGCATGGGTACCTCCCGCCAGCAGGCCCCTGCACACTAAATCTCCTCCAGAAAGTCAGTGGGGAACAGCCCCACCTTGCGGCCGGTGTAGACCTTGACGTAGCCGCCAACTTCATCTCCTTTCTGCACCACGATCTAAAGGATTAAAGGATCAGGGAGGAGAGAAATTAAGGGAAAACATTTGAGACCAGAGCAGGGGAGGCCAGAATTATGGTGGCCCATTCTAGTGCTATTAATGGGTTAAGATCCGCAGGGAGTGTGGTTTGCTGAAGAACCTCCCTGCCTGGGGTTGGGGCACCAGAGCTATCTGGTCTTTTTTTCTTTTTCTTTTTTAATAACCTGATCCTTCTTGAGAGTGATCTGTCCTATCTCGCGATTCCCCACGAAGGATCTCGTTACCCGGTGCACACGTTCTCCAGACCGGACTCGAATGATGAAATTTGGAGGGAAAAATCCAACCTTCTCCCCTATTTTCCCCTAGCAGAGAGGGTAGGGAGAGTCAGTCTTTCAACTCAGGTTCTAAAGTCAACCCATGTCTCACCCTAGCTTCAGTCATTTCTCTTACCCGCCACCACTCCTCATTGGAGTCATCAATGACTGTGATCTTCTCTCCAGGCCTGGCAGAGGAAGGGAGGAGCCTCAGCGGTTTAGGGCCTTATATATCCAGCCCTTTGGCTGTACCCAGGTCCAGCGCAAACAGTCTTTCTTCCCACCTTTCCTTTCCCACAGGGAGCTGGGCTCTCCCCTCTCCACACCCACTCCCCCCCACCCCTCCAATCTTAAGGCTTCTCACGGGAAATCCAGGTCGTCCTTCTCCAGGGCTTTGAACCGATAGAGGGCCACGAAGTAATGAGATTGCTGAAAGCCAGGCTGCTTGTGCTGGGAGTGAAAGGGAATGATGAATCTCAGGGGGCCTCTGTCCCACACTGAGGAGTCCAAGGCAGGGGCATTCTCCTAATACATTACATTCCAACTCCCTCCCAGGTCCCTAGACTGAGAGGAGTGTATTGGTTGTGTGTGTGTAAGGTGGTGTTGGAGGCAGTTTGAGGGCAATGGGAACCCATGGCATAAGTATAAGCTTTTTTGCAGACGCCCTGAGTAGTATCAAGAACTGGGTTGGGGAGAGGCCTAAGGTCCCTGCAGGGAGAGAGGAGTCTCACTTTGTCATCAGGTGTCTTCTTTTCAGCCTTCTTATCCCCTTCAGGGTTTCCTGAGATGGGAAACACCAACAAATTGTCTCTGGCTTCTGGAGGGTTGCCCTCATTCTCTTAACTTGCTGTTGCATGGCCTCCTTATCTCCAAACCTGGCATGCCCTTTTACCCTCCTTTCCTTGCATCGCAGGGGAGCTTCCTGGCTCTCCTCCATCGCTATAGATGGAGGTGGGTGTCACTCACCATCCTGGGGTTTGCCTTCCTCTGGTCTGGCAGACTCTGGCTCCTCTTCCATCATGGCTGCTAGAGGCTGGAGGGGGCACCAGAGTTAGGAAGATGCTGTCTAGGGAACCCATGCTTGCCCTGGCTCTCCAGTCAGGTCAGAGAACTATAGAATAATAGGATCTCAGGGTTGGAAGAAGCCTTGGAGAAAATATCTATTCAACCATCAGCCTCATGCAGAGAGTTTCTCTAAAACATCCTGGCAGGTAGGCCACCCACATTGTGCTTGAATGTAGCTAATGACAAGGAGCTCACTATCTTGCCAAATAAGCCATGTAATTTATTTATAGGACAATTCCCTATATTAAGCCTATGTCAGTCTCCCTGTCACTTTTAGTTATTGGTCCTGATTTGCCTTCTGGAGGGATATGGAATAAATACTGTATAGTTCCTTTAAAGATGGGGAGGATAGCTGACATGTTCTTCCTGTCTTTTCTTCTTTACTCATTCTCAAATCATTCTCCAAGATCCCAATTTTATATCCTTTGCTATGCCTGCCCTTAAAAACACTTCAGCATGTAAGAGAAAAATGGGCAGCACAGCCTTTATAATTCCGTTAAGAAAATAGAGCCGGAATGTGCTAGACTTTCTGGAAGCAGCCAAATCACATTGTTAGTACCTTACAGTCATAGCTCACTCTACAGAAATTCCTAACCTTCACCCAACCTCCATATCAACTACTTTGAAGCCAGATCTCTAGTTCTGATTTTGTGCAGTTGATTTGTTTTTGTTTTTAATCCAAGAACAGATATACATTTTTCTTTACAAAATTTCAAATGATCAGTTCTGGGCTATTCTTCTAGTCTGAAAAGATTTTTTGTTTTAAGATTTTAATTATTTATTTTTAGAAAGAGGGGAAGAGAATCATCAGTGTTGCTTGCCACTGCATGCCCCCAACTGTGAACCTGACCTGCGACCCAGGCATGTGAGCTGAGTGAGAATCAAACTGGTGACCCTTTGGTTCACAGGTCAGTACTCAATCCACTGAGCCACACCAGCCAGGGCTAGTCTATAAGATTTTTGCATACATTATTCAATGCATAAATTTTCCCTTGTAGGTTTCCCAAAAACTTGATGAGTATACCACTTATATCTTCATTTGTATCACTGAGAAAAATGTTCATAGGTAAGGACCAAGGACCAAATAATGTTACGAGGCATCAGAAATCTTCTAGTTGGACACTCCTTAAAGGACTAGGATCCCTTGGGTACTGTCATTCAAGCAATCTTAGGAATCCATCTAACTGTAACTATTATCTATATTAGTCCATCCTGGTTGTCCAGAAATATATAAGGATATACTAACAAATTCCTTGTTGAACTGAATGCTAGTCTGTGGTATTATGAAGCTAGTCACCCTGTTACAAAAGGAAGTGAAACTGCTTTTGGCCACTAGTTTTGTGCCTTAGTTACCCAACCTATACACTAAATTGGCCATACCAGATTATCTTCAGACTCTTGTATGACTGAAATTATTTGGCAAGTTCTGTTCCTCAAATCCGAAAGCATAGTTCTTGGCTCTCTTGTCCAGCAATGCCAGTGGCCTGAGGCCTGACCTTCAGTTGGTTTTAAAGGTGGTTATTCTGATAATTTCAGAAGGGAGTTCCCAGAGAAAACGTGCTCTGGCAGTTCTTAACCTAATGTGCTCTAAAATTGCATGCTAAAATGTCTGTTGGGTTATGTGCAATTTTAGGGGAAAAGGATTCCTAGCTTCTTCCAGTTTTCCAGAGAGGAGACAGGATCTGCTCCATGGGGTCTCTGGGAGGGACCTTAGTAGAAAGGATGGTGCTTACATTTTTCTTATCTGCCTGTCCCTTCTTCCGTTCCTTGTTTGCCATGATCACCCCAGTGCGCAGGGTTTCAAACACAGGGTCATTACGATTTGCAGCAGCTAGTGGGAATGGGAGAAGAAAGATGTTACTAGGGAGGCAAGGAATGACCCGGACGAAAGAGAAACCTCCTAAGTAAGGGAGAGGTGGGGTAGAGTAGGTGTGTGTGTGTGTGTGTGTGTAGGATTAGAGAAGTTGCCAACTGGACATACCAAAGTCATCAATCAATTAAGAGCTCTAAAAATATAATTGGAAATGTAATATAATGGAGAAAAATATTTATCAGCACTTCTCTCAGGCAGAGTATTTATTATATGATGTTGGAAAGACAACTTTGCTAAGTTGCCTGGGAGCTGGGGAATGCTCAGAATCACTATGCTCCTTCTAAGGAGAGTGGTCCTTTAACTGCTGGCTTTTGTACTCAGTGGCGTGAGCAAGCTGGGGTGCTACCACCAATGGGTTCTTCTTTTTATACCCATGCTCCTCTTGGATTTCAGCCTCTCCTCAAAATAAATGGGCAAATTATCAAAGAGTGCATCTGTTCACCAAGTTATAATCTGCCCAGGATGTCCACAATTCTTGGTCTGGCCTTGAGCTTGGAATTCTTCTGGGATGAGGATAGTCTAGAATCCTTGTTCAGTTAGAAATGGTTTTGCATATGAAGAGCAGATTTTGAAGTTAGGCAGGTAAAAGTTTCAGTTTTGGCTCTGTCTCTTGGTAGCTGTGTGGAGACCTAGCTAAATCTTATCTCTCTCAGCTATCAAATAGGGGAATATTGACTCTGCATCTAAGATGGCTAAACAATGAAGTTGAGAGAGAACCATGATATATAGAATCTTCCTGTTTTAGAATTTGGTTTCTAAATCTTGAGGTGGCACTGAAACCATCTCTTAAGTTGGCCCACTCCCTCAGGTTCCATGGTGGTCACTTACAGAGGTCTTTGACACAAGCGTACTGCTGGTTGCTGTAGAGTGGGGAGCTATAGGCCCGATGGAAACCAGGGGGCTGTAGGGTGGGATGGGATGGGAAACAGCATTAGAGAGAGCAAGGTGGGGCCCAGAATCCCATCTCTCCCATGTGTGCTCACCCCTTCTTGAAATAAGAGATGGGCTGAGAAAGAAAAAACAGGGAAATGTAGGGGATGACTTAAGAGGGACTGGCAGGGAGGCGGCTGGCAACAGGTCAGCTTTTTTCTACTTGCTTGCTCCCCAAAGCTACTCACAATCTTGCCGAAGCACCTCTGCATCTCCACGTAGGACTGACAGTGTTCATGGATGTTAGTTTTGCAGTTCTTACATCGAAGCCCAAATTTGTTGTTGACTTGGGAGAGGGGAAGAACATTTGTGTGAGGTTCCTGTTTCCCTTTCCCTTTGCGCTGCTGCCACAACTCCAGCCCTTAGGTCCTTTTTCTGTCTGTGACCCACCACTCTCTGTCTCTAACAGTATTTCCTTAGAGCTGGATCTGCCACCACCTGTCTGCTATACAAATGCTCCTCTCCTAAACCCTTCCCCAGTCCCCTACCTTCAACATCACATGCTCTCTACTTCCCTTCATGACTCACGCACAATCATCCTGGCACAGACATCACAGAACTTGGGCTTCTTGAAGAAATGATCTTTGAATTTGTGGGGCTTATCATTGACAAGTTTAGGAGGTTCTGGGGGTGGCTCCTCCTCTTCCTCCTCCTCTTCTTCCTCTTCCTCATAGATGTAGTAGATGGGCCCACCCCCAGCTCCCACTGCCTCCCCATTGGCCTGGGGCTCTGGGGGAAGCTCCATCTGCTTTGTCCCAGACTCCTTCCTGAATAACTGCTTCAGCCGCTGTAGCTGGGGGCAGGGGAGGGAGTGAATGAAGGAAACCCAATGTTAAAAGAAGTGTCATGCTCTCTAGATTATGTAAAGCTGAAGCTAATTAGACATTTTCCTAGCCTTGGACAAGGCTAGAAAGGGCCCCAAGGGCTAAGGGGGCATAGGGAGCTGAGGATGCTGGCAGGCATTCTAACAATAAGGGAGACACAAGTGAGATCAATTCAAGCACTTTTCTTCAAGGGCCACAATGGCTTCCCAGCTCCCCACACCTGGTGGTCAGAGGCCCAGACTCACCCCACTTTTCCGAGTCTCCGCTGGGGCGGAGGGCTTAGGGGACTCCAGCATCTCCTTTTCTGTCATCCTGCAAGAGGTGGGACTCCACTATGACATTTAATCCCTGACTGCCATTCTTCCCTCCTTATTCCTGTCCCTTACAGTATGGTGGTCCTTGAAGAAGAGGCTTTGGGAGAAATTTGATTAGAGGGCCTTTCATGGAGCTTGTGAACAGAAAGATCCCATGGAGATCCAGAGAAAAGCCCAACAGATTGAAGAACTTTCCAACTAGTTTCTCAAACCAATACCTATATTGTTCCACTTTGAGAGGCAACTCCCAAATGTATAGACCTAATACAGAGAGCTCAGGCCTGCCTGGTCTAGGGATTTTCCTATAGGCACTTTGTTTCTCCTGGGAATCTAGGGGCAGTAGAGATATGACATGGGTTCCCAGACCTCCTTTTTTCAAGAGTTTTTAGGTGTGGAAGGACAGGCTGGGGCATTTGTTCTCTCTAGTTCTTTCTTCAGCCATGGGGGCCCAACGCCTAGTTCCCAGCCTGCCTTAGGCCTCAGCTATTTTAAGTTTTCAGAGTAATATGAGCCTTTCCTTCCCTTACTATTCTCTTCCCTTGACCCCACCCCCACCCTACCCTCCAATCCCAGCTCTTTGTCCTGGAGTAGAGTAATAATTTCACTTCTAATACCCAAACTGTTCATAGACAAGGAGAGAAGTGAAGACATTGAATAGGCTATGGACTGGGAAAAGCTAGGGTGAACTAGCCTGGAAATGGAAAGAAGATGAAGATGCAACTCACGTTTGGGATTCCCTGTCAATCCCGTCTGGAGGGAAGAGAGAGCCCCTGTGGTCTTGATGGTGATGCTGGAGGAGGACTGGTCCTCTTTCTTGGGGGCTAAGCCCCCCCAATACCCTCTGTGCTCACGCCGACTACCCAAACAGTATTTGTAGACCTAGCCTCTTGCTTTGGTGTCAGAACTGGAATGACAGGGCTGACGAAAAGTGGACAGCTGAGCAACACAGCTGACACAGAGAAATTGGACACGGGTAGGTAGGGGCAGGGCTGGACCCTAACTCCTCCCATCCCCCAGAGCTGCTTTCCCTAGTTAAGTCATCTAGGGTGTGCAGCTCAGTTAGTACTGGCTAAATTCAGGAGACGGGTGTTCATGCTATATGTTCATTTGGGTAATTTCATATGATCGAAGATAAAGATGAATTATAAACAGCTTTCCCCTTTTACCAAGGTCTACACACTTCCCCGGTTCTACCCTCCCTGGACCTACTTTAGGAACAAAGCCTTCAACTTCCCAGTCACTGTCATTCTGTGGCCATGTGTTTTTATACCATCAAGCGTCAATTTAACCTCAAACCTTTAGGAAGGGATGGTAACTGGTGAAGAAGGGAAAATCATAATTTTCATAGCTCTACTATCAGCTTGACTAGGTTGCTTTCTTCTCTATGGGAATTTGGAGGGGGTACCCTCTGGCCATTCTTTCAGGGATTGAAAAACATGTACTACTTCTTCTTCCCTTCCACTGTCCCCAGAGGCATCGTTCCCCCCTGTACCTCTAAAATTATGTCCTCTGGGTAAAGGGACTTCTAAGAGCTATTTTTATAAAGCCCGGCTGGGAGGTTCAGGGGGAGTGAGGGTCTAATGACCAGGTAGAGATGGTCTCGACATTGGATAGAAGGCAGTTAAGACCTGCCACACAGGGAGGTTTTAAAAAATCATTTGTAAGTAATCTCCCCATTCCCTGTGAGAACGGCAAACTGCCAGAGGTGGAGGATGGCCAGGCCTCACACCTCCAGAGTCATTTTGATTCCCTGATTTCATCTCCCTCCCTGATGCCTCCGAGTATGAACTGATGGGTTGTGAGTTATCTGGCATTCTTATCTCACAGGCATGCAGCCTTCTCCTGCTGTGTGTGTGACACGTGACACGGCTGAAAAAGGAGATACTCCCATCTCAGAGGACAGCAATTTGGAGGTGGCAATGTAGTGCTGCTTTATCCCTTGTATCTGTTAAGAAATAAAGGATTATTTTGGAGGTTGGGCCAGTCAAGCCTTGGCTAGAGATACTGCTAACTGGACCCAAGAGATTTCCAGGGCAATGTTTTTTTGTCATTTCTTTTTTCTCTTTAACGTGTGTGTGTGTGTGTGTGTGTGTGTGAGAGAGAGAGAGAGAGAGAGAGAGAGAGAGAGAGAGAGAGGGAGAGAGAGAGAGATTGAAAAGGGGCTGCTGGATGGATGGTTCTGAGTCTACAGGCTCTTTAATGACTGTGGTCTGACAGGCTGAACAACAAGCTAGCACTGAGAAGCCTCAGAGGAAAAGCTCTACCTTGCAAGCAAGTGACTTCTGCTGTTCACCTTTCTTCAGCTGCGAAAAGACAGGGAATGCTGAACATGCCTGGAAAATACAGCATCTTGGTACTACAAGATGCTTTTCTTGTAAGAAACATCCCCTTGTGTTCCTGCCAGGTAGAACCCATTCCTCTGTCTTTAGGGTTAAAGAAAGATCCTAGTCTTCCATCCCTGAAGAGTTTTCAGCAAACTGGATGTAGAGGCAAGAGGCCTACATTCAACCCAGTTCTGGACCTCCCTTACCCCTCTGCAGCTCAGCCTCAAGGACCCTAAATGAGTGTCTTAGAATTACCAGAGTGGAGCCCTGGCTGGTGTGACTCAGTGGATTGAGCACCAGTCTGCAAACCAAAGAGTCACCGGTTTCATTCCCACGACTGAGTTGTGGGCCAGGTCTCTGGCTGGGGGCCTGTAAGAGGCAACCACACATACATTGATGCTGCTCTCCCTCCCTTTCTCTCTCTCTAAAAATAAATAAAACATCTTTTAAAAAAACCAGAGTGGCATAAAACCTCAGAGGTCACCTAGTCAGTTCAAGTCTCCAGAGTTGAGAAGTGATGTGCCTGATGAACTACAGTTAGTGGCAGAGTTGGGAGAGTCTAGAACCAAGGTCTCATTAGAGACCCAACTACTTATTAGAACTATGTGTGAGAAGAAGGATGGTCACAGGGATAGTGTTAGAAAGATATGTGTTCATATGCAAGAAAGGCCATCCAAACCCACATCAGATCTGTCCAACACTGTGGGGCTGTACTTACCTGGACCAACAGCCCCTACCCACACCAGGGCGGCAAAAGAAAAACAGGGACTTATGTCCAGTGACAGATTTTTTAATATTTAAAAACAAAATCAACCTCCCCTCCAAATAACCTCCCAAACAAAAGGTCAGATTAAATAAAATTTACAGTGAATATACCCAGCAAACATCTGTATGTGCAATTAAATACTATGTCTGTTACTGCGGCACGAACCTCAAACAAACAATATACAAGTGTTCTGGGGGTCGGGGGAGGCCCAAGTTTCAACTCTGGGGGTTTGGGGCAACAAGATGGGGGAAGTGAGAAGGGAAGTCAATTTCATTTTTCTTAATTCTGTCCATATAAATATATTCATAAAGACCAAAAAAGAAAAGGGAGCTTGGGACGGTAAGGAGATAGGAGAATAGGGGAGTGTTAAGACCCTCCTAATTCTACCTGACCAAAATATATGAAAGAAATTCATTTCATGGTGGGAAAAGAGATAAAAAATGATAGAAGAGGATGGGAAGGAGTGGGAAGCAGATGGAGGCCAATGAGGGAAAAAGAGGGGACCCATGGTAGGGGAATAAGAAGGAGTCCAGTGCCAGTGTGAGTGTGTGTCTCTGTTTCTATCTGTCTTAGGCTCCAGTACAGTCTGTCACCTTCCTCTCCCCCTCTGTCCATGGTCTGTCAGGGTACCTCAATTCCCTCTATGTTGCATCCCGCCCCTGCTGTGCGAGTCCCTTCTCCTCCTCTGTTTATTGGGAGCTGGCTCGCTCCAGGATCCTCAGGTCATAGTTCTTTTTGGCCACTCGAAGTTTGAAGCGACTCACAGAGTTGTTGAGGCGGAGGGAGGCGTTTTGGGCAGCCAGGGGGCTGGGGAACACAGCCACGATGGTGTACAAGGCAGCGAGGTCTGCATGGCGGCCATTCTCGGCAGTCCCAGTGTTGTCCCCCGCCCCCCCACCAGGCACCCCCTGAGCATCCTTGAGCCACTGGATCTTGGCACCAGACATGGCAAGCTGAGTGAAGAGTTTGTCCGCCTCCGTACGAGTGATGCCCTCGGGGAGATCTGTCACCTCCAGCACCCGCCCCAGGACTGGAAAGGGAGGAAAGAGGACATGGTTGTGCAAGGATTAGAGTAGGAAGGACTGGACAGTGGCCCAGCAGAGAAGTACCCAGTTGACCAAGTCTGTATACAATGTCCTTAAAAGCCCAGCCTTTCCCACGTAGCCCTTTCCCCCTTTCCCAATCAACCCAACTCCCCACCACCCAGACTCTGATCAAGGCAACTAGGAGAAACAAAGTAATGTTTCTTTTCCAGCCTAGAGGTGTAGACAAAAAGAGACTGGGAATCAGAATTTGATTTAAGATTTGAAGACCTATACCTCAGTTCTCACAGAGAACTGTTATGAACTGTTATGAAGGAAGTGTGCCTTTTGCTGATGCACTTTCATAGTCAATAGTCTAATCTGAAACATGTTCCACAGATCCCTTCCCCTCCCAGAGTCTGGTCCAAAGATTCTTCTTTTTTATCATCTAGGAAAGTTAAGTTTCCCTTCTTTCCTTGTTTAGCAAACTGCTCCAAACAGGGGGAATCCTGAGAGATCTTATATGCCCAGTATAGAAGTCCTGCAGGAGAAGAATTACTTCACATTCTCTCATCAATCTTCTCCTAAATTCGGTGCAGAATTACCAAAGGTAGATATCCTGATTAAAGTTAGGACTACTGCCACAAAACTCTTTAACAGGCTCAGGAACACCCATCACGGTAGGGACCTTGGTAAGGAGGAAGAAGATATTTTACTTGTCTGGCTTCTCCTTGCTCATAGTACAAAAGACTCCCATTTCCATTCCCCACCTTAAGCTGGGGTTTCCCAGTCATTCTGGGCTGATAACGTAGGACTGGAGGGGTGAGCACATTCTCTTAGGGATTCAGGACCTTGTCACTCACCAACGTCTGTTGTCCCTAGGTCAGTGGAGGCAGATTTGAGTGCTTGTCTCTTGCTCCGGTTTCCATGCTTCAGTCCACTCTGTCCCTTCAACGTTAACATCAAAAGATAATACTCATTCTGGGTGAATAATACTGCCTTGAATCCCAATGCCTGTCTGAGAGATTAAGCAGCAGCACCCAACCGTGAGGACCCCACCACAGCTGGCAGTCATATTGGCCAACAAGTGGCTACTAAGAAACAGAGACCCTTCCTCTGGGCACTATCAGCGGGGAAGACTGTGTTGTTTCCCTTGTCCACCCAGTTGCTTGAGGTAGAAGCCTGGATGAAAATGGGTGTCTGATGGTCCTTAGGCTGATGGTAGACCCCCTTACCTGGTGCACCGTGTAAGTTGACTGGCCATGGAGCAAAGGAGGGCAGATGGACAGGTTGTACTGTAATGGCTGGCCCAAGAGGGAGTAGCGCCCATCACCTAGGGAGGAAGAACAGATGGTTTCCTGGGAGTTTGAACTTCATAGTATGACTTTTGTGAGACTTCAGGGGCTTTGGAGATAAGATTCTTTTCCTACTTTTTCTATAATAGGTGACTGATTTAAGAGTTGTCTCTCTGACCGAAACCCCTTGGGTCTCAGATGTATCTCAGACAAATGGGAATATTAGGTTTCCTCAGCTTCGAAATGCTTTGTCTACTATAGACAAAAGACCTTGGAGGAAACTTACAAACTCTTATGAATGTCTTTTATTTCTTATATAGATTCTCCACCCCCACAAACCCAGGGATTAGGTTTCTCACTTCTGTCAGAATACGGTGTAGAAGAGAAAAGCATAGACTTGCCTAGGTTCAGATCCTGGCTCCGCTACTAGAAAGGGGATGTTGGGTACATTTCCCCTCATTAGTGTTGCTGGGAAGGTTAAATGGATATAAGACATGTAATGTACTTAAATCAATGTTTAATACATATTACCACCATAAGGGTTAGCTATTATTGTTGATAAATATATCTGAGAGCACTTTAAAGTTTTAAAAATCACATTCTCATATTATTTCATATTGTTTGTGACAATGAAGGTAGAAAGCAGATTAAGATTATTCCCATCCTATGTGTGATCAAGCCTATTCTATGGATTAGAAAACTGAGGTTTGGTTCCAAGTTTAAGTAAAATGTTCAACATCACAAAGCTACTTAGTGGTGGAAGTAGAATTTGAACCCAAGTCCTTTAATTCAAACCCAGTGTTTCCTCTTCTAAAACCATACTGTTTCTGACACAGCCCATATTCCCACGTCTCAGACTCAGTACTGAAAGGCTGAGCTGTTTGGTTCATTAGAAAGTTCAGTGAGTCCTGGCTGGTGGCACAGCGGATAAGGTGCCGACCTGAGAACCCAAAGGTCGCTGGTTCGATTCCCAGCCAGGGCACATAACCAGGTTGCAAGCCAGGTCTTCAGCCAGGTCCTTAGCTGGAGGTAGGTGAAAGGCAACCATACATTGATGTCTCTCTCTCTGCCTCTCTCCCTCCCCTTCTCTCTAAAAAATAATAAATAAAATATTTAAAAAGGAAAAAAAGTTAGTTCAGTGAATTTCTTTTCCCTGGTTGATAGTCACCTTACTTGGTAGTAAATACTGAATATGCAAACAAGGTTGGAGTAAGTTAACTATGGGCATCTCTAAAGAGAGGCCAGTGACCTTGGCCTTAACAGGGATGTTAAAATTAGAATTCGCTTCCAGAGCCCTGGCTGGGTGGCTCCATTGCTTGGAGTGTCATCCCCGTACACCAAAAGGTTATGGTTTTGATTCCTGGTTAGGGCACATACCTAGGCTTCAGGTTCAGTCCCAGGTTGGCACATGTACAGGAGGCAACTGATCGATGTTTCTCATATCAATGTCTGTCTCTCTGTGTCTCTGTCTCTTTCCCCCTTCCTCTTTCTCTAAGATCAATAAACATCCTCAGGTGAGGATTAAAAAAAAAAAAAAAAGAAAAAAAGAGTTGGCTTCCAGAGTTGGACAACCAGCCATACTGACTCCCTTCCTGTTGCTACCCTTTCAATCTCCCCACTTGGAAATGGGATATGCAGGGTGAATCTGATAACAGGCAGCCTTAATTTAACCCCTTACCCTGTGCTGGACCCCCAGGCCGGGGGAACTGTGTGAGGACAGGAAGGGGACTGAGTCCTGTGCAGACATTGCTGAGGCTGGTGACAGGAGAGGGTGCTGGGGACTGGGTAGGAGATGTGATGGGGCTGCTGCTCATTTGCGTGTTGGCCTGTGGGAGAGAAAAGTACATATCATATAAACCCCACACATTACTCTTTGGCTATTTCCATGGCTTAGCTTAAAATTTATTTCCCTCAGGACAATTCTTTTGCTGAACTCTGCCAAAGTCAGACTGCCCTTTCAAACTGCCCCCTAAGTCCCTAATTAGTATGTGTTATTTTAATATCCACTTTTGAAATACCACTTTAAGTATTCTCTTAGCATTTTCAAGTATATGTCCCATCTGCCACCTTAGATCTTAGTACTTTGAAGTAAGATGCTCTCCTCTATTTCTTGTGCATGTCCTCAAAAGTGCCCAGGGAAAGACATGTAAGAGAGGCTACTTAATCAATGGCAAAGATTACTCCCTGAGAGGATTTTGGTCATTTCCTTGCTAAGACAAAGCCAGATTGCAGGACTCACCTGGGGGCTACTGTCAGGATTGTACAGGTCTCCAGGTTTCTGTCCACGCTGGTCCATGCTGTAATATTTACAGTGACTCCACTGGACCATGGATGGGTTCTGGGGAGGCTGGGGTCCGTTAGGGACATTCAGCTGCATGACCACCACACCTGGTCCAGAAGGTGACACTCCTGAGCATCAGGAAGAAAGCAGTTTGCTGTGAATTCAAATTATATTTTGGCCTGTCATGTAACCCTGAGTGGGAAATCCAGTAAACAAATCCACAAACTCTCTTCATGGTTACTTAAACTGTCCTGCTAGGAATCTGACATAGTTGTTTATTTGGTTTCTGACTTCCTCACCCAAACAAGTGGAAGTCTGCGTGGAAGGGAAGTAAGTCCCAGATGCCAGTGCTCTCCTGACCTTTATGTGGTGAGGGGCACTTTGGTACGTTGACAGAAAACTCCATTCCCTCAAAGTTGGGAATCACCAAATGCCTGAGTTAGATTGCTCAAATAACTGGCCATGGTACAGGATCCAGTCTGGGGCTTGGGCAAGGGCTGAAGGCATGAGCAGGCTTTTCTGGCAATAGTTGTGGATAAGTGAGTTACCTCTGACTGTTCTGGAGAAGAGGAATGTACACAGCTTCAATTAAGCCAGACCCAAAAGGTACTTCTTGGGCAAGGGGGGCGGGGGTTGGAAACATTTCAAGCAGAGGAAACAGAAGAGATAAGTGTCATATTCAGGAAATGACAAACAATTCAAGGTGCTAAGGCACAGGGGAAGTAGGAGGAGATGAGATACATTTATTCACTTATTCAGGAAACATTTATCGAACATTTACTATGTGCTAGTTTTTATGCTGGGCGCCGGGGATACAACAAACAAAACTGGTCCCTGCCCTCATGGACTGGACAGTCTATTAGGGAGTCAGACAGTAAGAAATAGTTGCTGTCAGAGTCTGAAGCACATTCTGGTGAGATTCTTGATCCCATAGGTGTTGAGAATAGGACTTGTGCTTCAGAGAGCTAACCCAAGTGGCTGAATGTAAGCAGGCTGAAGGAGGGAAAGACCAGTGGCAGGAAGACTCCTTAGGAAGCAACGGACACCGAATGAGGCGGTTCTGCCTCAGAGCAGTGACAGCAGGAACAGAATGGGAGGGTCAGATCCTCTCTAAAAGTTTCATTGACAGGTTCAGGTGATCCTGCCAATGGATGTGATCCTGAGGTTTTAGCGCAAGGAACCATGTGCTAAAGGCCTTACCTTCTCATTGACTGGGAAGGAAAGGGCTCAATGAGGAGAAACATTAAGTACTGAATCTGCCTCATGGTGAAAAGCAAGGTGAAGGGTCAGGGAGCAATTTAATAGACGGTCCTTGCTGGGAGGGATGGGCAGCTCTGCTTCCCCACAGGAAACTGTCCAGTGTGAGGATTTGTTCTTGACCTCTCAGGATATATTTCTATAGACGCACAGGCTGACGTGTGTGTGTGGTGGTAGAGAAATGGGACTGGGGCTTGCTAGCTCAAAAACCCGCTGCAATGCTGCAGTTTTCATGGCTCAGTGCTCAGGGGCTACCACTGCTGCTGCCACCACATTGCTTCCTGTGATGGGTAATGTTGCAGCCTCTGCCCTGGGCACCAGTCCTGCTGGGAAGTGAATGTGATTGCTTTTCTCAGGTAGCATCAGGCAAAGGAAAGGAAAAGAAACAACAGGAGGCCTAAAAGCAGTTCAGGAGACAGACACAGCATCTATCTTTCCTATTCCCCAGTCAATTTGCCCCCAACCCAGGTTTCATCTAATCAAAGAGCACAAATACTTAGAGTGACAGGCTCACTAGAATCTCTTCATTCCTCACCAAAGGGGACAGGCTATTCATCAGCATGGCTTGTAGACGGACCACAGGGAAACTGCACAGTTGTGGAGTGTCATGCATTTAACAACTCTTCCTTACTCTAGTTGCTTTGGGCATTTTATTTCCTCATCCTAAGAGCCCCACTTGCTCCAACATCCTCTATCAATAAAATCGAAATTGACCTTATTCAAACAGCTCACTGCTACCTGAGGGGACCAAGGCAAAAATAATAAAATCTATAGTTTTTCTGGAAGGCAGTTCATAATCTGAGCTTAATGCTCTGGGCCAGGAAAGGGTGGAGGATGTTTGAGTGTGTAGGATGTGAGCATGAACAAAGTGGTGGAAGCTCTTTCTAATACCAACAGGTAGCCATAAGGAGCTCCTAGGGTATCAAGGGGAGAAGAAAAAAAACAAAGTCCTCATATTATTTTCACTGATTCCCAACAAAAAGCCAGGGTTATCTGTCACAGCTTCAGTTCTGAGCTCCTCCCCACAATGAGTCCTTTGCCACTGGCCTGGAGCATTGTTCCTTCACCCTGCTGAGGACACAAAGCACTACTCTGCTGATGAGCTGATTTTTTATGCTTCTCTTCCTCAAGCCAAAAGCAGGTGGCATCTGTAAGCAGCTGAACTGTCACTACTTCTTAATGGACATGGCAATAAAAAACAAAAACAAAAACCAAAACCCACCCCACTGCCCAGTAACAGCACTTCCATATAATCAGGCTGGAGGAAGGAGCCTGCTTTGGAGTGGGAAGGGGAAAAAGGGGGTTGAATAAAGAAATCAATTTCAGCTTGAAAGCTCTGAAAGGAGAGGGGACATGTGAATGGCTTTTTAAGTGGCATCATTAAACCTGGGCAGAAAGGTCGATTGGGTAGAGCAAACCACATAAATACAAACAGATGACATTTATGTCTCGCAGAATTGGTTTTTGTTTAGTTGGTTTTTTTTTTTTAATCACTGAGGCAGAACACTGATAAGGCTCCTTCCTTACTACCAGGAATCAAATCTGTAAGAAAGGAATGTCCGGAGAAATAAAATCCACAGGCATCTTGCCCAAATTATAAAACAATTAAATAGTGTCTGATCTTGTCCCCTTTTTTGGTGAGGGGGAGGAATTTCTTTCAGGAGAGGGAGAGAAAACAGTTAGTTAGTCTCAACCTCGGTAACCCCCAGCTACAAAACAAGATGGTAAGTATGTGAGAGGCAGTCTGTGTGTTTCTTCTGCTGGCCACACTGCTGTGTCATCGTGAGTTGGGAGTCTGGGTACATATTTTACTTCCATTTCATGTTTGTGTGTGTTTTTCCCAGACCAGCATCTCTGCAGAAATCTCAACATATTTGCAAACCATCATTTTAATGGAAAGAAAGTATTTCCTGGGCTTACAATAATGTCTAATATCACAGAAGAGGAATTCAGGTCCAGGTCTGGGGGTAAATTAGGCAACTACAAAAATGTATTACGAAAACAGAAAAGTTGTTCTGGTAACAGCCAATCCTAATCCCTGCCTTTATTTTTGGAAAAGTGACCATGTTGCTACATGGAAGAAGAGTGGGTTGCTGTCTTTTCTTTTTTTTTTTTTTTAAGATTTTATTTATTATTTTTAGAGAGTGGGGAAGGGAGAGAGGCAGAGAGGGAGAGAAACATCAATGTATGGTTGCCTTTTACCTGGCTCCAGCTACAGATCCAGCTGAAGACCTGGCTTGAAACCTGGTTATGTGCCCTGGCTGGGGAATAGAACCAGAGACCTTTGGGTTCGCAGCCTGGTGCCTTATCCACTATGGGGTGACTGTCTTCTGAAGGTGAGGTAGCAGCCCTTATGGGTTATGTTAGCTTTTTATTTTCCCAGAAAATAGTAAACTGGAAAGAAAGACAGAAGAGGTACTTTTTCTTTTCTTCCACTTCCTTTTAGATTTTTATGAGCAGAAATTGAAGACCTTTAAAATCACCCTGGCTGGTGTGGCTCAGTGGATTGGTGCCTGCCTGCGAACCCAAGGGTTGCTGGTTCGATTCCCAGTCAGGGCACATAACCAAGTTGCAAGCCAGGAGCTTGAGGCAGGTTAAAGACAACCACACATTAATGTTTCTCTCCCTTTCTCCCTCCCTGCCTTTCTCTCTAAAAATTATAAGTAAAAAATTTTTTAACAAATCAGTAGTATTGTGAATATGGTCTCTTAGATGATAAGGAACAGAGTGGTCTCATTATCTAGGAAAATTACAAGGAGTCAGTCAGAAGATTAGAGTCACTCAGGGTAGCTACAAAGGAAATATAACAGGAAATTCCAAAGAAGCAAGGGAACTAGATAATAAAGTGGGTTTCCTTCATTTCTATTGATTAGGGAAGAGCCTAGATTATCTCCTTCCAATCTCAGCCCAGATCTCTAAGTGCTGCCAATATTCAAAACAACAGCTATTTCAGTTTACTTAACCCAGCACTAGGTCCACAGGAGATAATGAAAAATTCTTTTCACTAGGTTTGTTTCATATTCAGAGACACAACAGATATACTGCTATACCACTAAGGAAGTATATCCATATGCACATTCACATACTTATTTTAACGGAAGAGAAAATGCCCTCTTTGGTGGTATCAAGCACCATTAAAGGCTACAGTGGTTCTTAGAACTGGTTTCTCTAATTTCCATACCCTGCTGGGAATTTCAAGGTCAAATGTTCCTGGTGGACACTAGGAGAAACAGCTACAGAGAGACCAATAATGTAACAGAGGCTAAGAGCTGTTGAATTAAAAAATCTCTCAGCCTGTTAAGAGATCCACGTTTGATCTGCAGGAAGGCAGAAGTGGTTGCTCATTTAAAGTAACATTAATTCTGTAATCCACTTCACAGCATCTAATATAGAGTGCAAAAAATCTTATGTGAAAAATAATACATTTCTAAATGGGGAAACTGGTAAAAATACTCCCCTCTTACCAGAAGAGGGTGCTCTGATATTCTCTCAATAGAGCTACATGAAGACCTCCTCATCTGCGTGGGGGTTGGGGGGGTGGATGTGGAAGGCAGTATGGGGAGGGGGGATAAATGGTGAGGCAGAAATCTAAATAAAAAATATATATATAAAAAGATCACCCTTCCAGAACCCCTAAAATTTCTTTAGCTGCAGTGTAACGCTACGTCAGTGAGGGTGACAGGGACATAAACAGGGGCGGCTGTGCTGGGTGTGTTGGGGAGCTCTTGGCAAAGGTGGAGATTCCCAGTCAGGGCACATAACCTGGCAGAAGCCCATTCACCTGGGGGAGCTGGTCCCTCCAAAGAAGGCTGTTAGCTGTTTAATACAATATCCATTTACTTCCCACCCGAGGGAAAGGACCAGGGTATGGAAGCCTGCTGAAAACATGTTATTGACGATGCAGCATAGGATATGGAAATTCAAAAGACCAAAGGTCAAGCTCTAGGATTGTGACTTTAGGCAAGTCATTTGTCCTTTTTGAGCCTTAAATTTCCCCTTTATGAAGATGTGATATGAATTAAAATGATAAAATGTAGGTGAGCATACACAAAAAACTGCCAAACAAATCTAAGATATGAATTAAAAAGCCCTTTATCAGCCTCTCTCACACTCCCAAGAGAGGAGAAAAAAGCTGTTCAACAGGAAGAATGAGTTCAGGAGAGAGAGGTAAGTAAGCACTCCATGTCTCAAAAGCATGTGGTGAATGAAATGCTGAATTCGGAGAAAGGAAAAAAACAAGAAGGAAAGAAAATGAACCCAATCAGATATGTGGCTTCTCAAAGATGGGGATCGGATCAGGCAACCAACCTTGCCTTGCCTTCTTTTTTTTTTTTTTAATTTTATTGTTGTTCTATTACATCCATCCCCTTTTTGCTCCCCTTTGTCCCCCTCCCCACCCACAACCTTGCTTTTCTTAAGGGGTCAACTTCACTGATCCTGGAAAACACCAACCAGGACTTTGGTCCTTCCTCCTAACGGTGTCATAGTTGGGTACACAGCCAATCCCTGAATTCTCTCTGCCCTTGCCAGGTCTAGAGTACAAGTTCTTCAGCAGCATCTGCAACTGCCAGAGCCTAAGAACCCTGCATTTTTATTATCTTACCTGAGTACTGCTGTGGCATCTGTGGTGGACTGCAGGGAGAGGGGGACTGAGGCATCTGGTACTGCTCAGGGCCAGGAGGTTGTAGAAACCCCACAGAAGGGCTGGGGAAATGGAGAAGAGAGGAGCGGTAAATTGACAGAGGGAGGAACACAGCTCATGGCAAACAGCTGCTGCTTCCTGGGCCTCCCCTGTGGGAAGCAGAGGCAGCTCCAAGCCATTCCCAAACCAATTTGCCATGCAATTTCTAAAATCACTAATCAGTTCAAAGTTAATTATATATATTTGTACTTGATCATCTTTCAATTAGGAAGCTGCTAATCAGTGCTACAGATGGAATGTTAGTGACACATGCTCTTCCCAGCAGTATGGAAACACCAGATGCATACACATGCATACACGCACACAACACAAATACAAGCACTCTGAGAAACACAATAGACACACAAAGGCAGTGTCAGATGCCCTGGCAAAGTAGCTCAGATGGTTAGACCATCATTCCGAAAAGCCAAGGTTGCATGTTTGATCTCTGGTCAGGGTGCATACAAGAATTAGCAGATGTATAATGCACAAATAAGTGGAACAACAAACTGATGTTTCTCTCCTTCTCCTTTCTCTCTCTCTCTCTCAAATAGATTATATATATAGAGTGCCAGAAACAGGCATACAGTGTGAGAGAAAGATGGGTAAAAAAGAATTAAGGAGTATGCAATTTAGGATATTTACACAATGGCAAACACAGATGATAATCGCCTAAAGACAGAGGCCCCCCACCAAAAAAATTCATGATGAAAGGAGACATACATTTAAAAAGACAGAAATAAACATACACGCACGGAGAGACACACACAGAAATTCATAAAGGTAGGCCCAGACTTAAGTTCTAGTTACAGCTCTGCTTTTAACTAGCTATGTGACTTAGGGTAAGTTTCTTAACATCCCTAGGTGGAATTTCTTCATTTATTTTTTTGAAAAGAAGAAAAATAAGACAAAGGGAGAAGACTAGATATTTCTAAGGTCTTTCTACCTCTAAAATTCTATCAGCTGTGGTCTATCCTAAGATACATATAAATATACCATGTGAGATTCATCCATATATATAAACAGAGGTACACAGAAAAATTTTGAATATATACACTCCAAATTGCTTCTTTTAATGATGAGCAATCTCTATCACATAGTTCTGAATCTCACTGATTAAAAAAAACAAAAAATGGGAAATTATAAAGCCTCTGTCTCTGAAGCAGAAAATTTTTCTGCTGACGAGTTCTTATGGAAATGTCAAATCAATGAGGAGAAAAGGAGAATGAACTCGCTCACATTCTACCTGAGGGCACCACTGGGATCTTTACTCCTGCCTTTCTTTTCTTAGGCCAGTAAAAACAAAACCATGGTGCAACCGTTGTTGAAGGTCTACGGGAAATATGCTGGGACTTTCAGAGAGCCCTTACCTTGTACCGTTTTGCTGAGCTGGAGGGACCATACTGTAGTACACTGGTACACTCCCTCCTGGGAGGCCCCCTTGTACGGACTGGCTTGCAGAGACTAGTATGGGCTGCTGGAAAGGCGGCTGGACCACATTTTGTGAGTCATTACCCACTGGGACCTGAGTGGACACGAGGAAAATGACCATTCTTACTCCCAGTGAGTTCACCCAGAGAACAGCCCAGTCATCACAAGACTAAGACACTCTAACTTCATTCTCTGCCTCTTGGACTCCTCCTATTCTCCTCATCTATGTAGAGGAAATGCTTACAGAGCTACCTCTACTTCCCTCTTCTCCATATACCACCCTTGAGCACTTGAATGGTGCCTGCTTTCTTTTAGAGCTTACTCTTGTGGGCATATACTCATTTGTATGGCTGTATAAGGACCGGGCAATTTAAATAAATATTCTTCTCAGATTCTCCAGGCTTCCTGTCAGAGGGGAAAAACCTATAATTTTTAGGGGTGAAGCGAACAATACTTTAGGATTGGAGTTGTCAGATTGGATGATGTGGGAGGCTGTCCTCCTTTCCCTCCTCCCAAGGACTGGGTGATGCTTCCCAGTGCAGAATGCACCCACTTGGTAAGAAGGCAGTGGAGTGTACTGAACCACCAGGCCTTGCATCTGGCCCCCCATGCCACTCCTCTGGTTGCTGAGCAGGCCCTGGTTCTGTGGCTGCTGGACCCCAATCATGCCTTGGTAAGCCGCCTGCTGCTGGTTAGGCATCATGGGCTGTAAACCTAGGGGTGGGTAAGGCAGAGAAGAAATGGGCATGGTTTCAACAACGTTTAGGAGGTGATACTTTATCAGCAGTTTCTCTTCTAATTTACCTTTTCCTTTTCTGGAAATCCTATTTTTCTTTTTTAAGAAAAAAAACAAGAAAGGTTATTCTTTCCCAGTCTCCGCCCTTCCCCTATTCACTCTTTTTATACTAGCAGTTCCCCTTACCAGGCTGCTGGGATGGCTGAGGCAACTGTTGACCACGCTGGGGGCTGTAGGCCACCGGGTGAGAGAGAGGTCTATATTGCTGGTTGGAGTTAGGATACTGTCCAGGGGAGTAGTAAGAAACCTGGATCTATGGTGAGAGGAAACAGATGTGTGAGAAGATCACTGAAATTTAGCCCCAACATTCCCAAACTATTTAAACATTTTTAAATTGATTTTAGAGAAATAGATGAAGAGCGGTGAGTGGAGAGGGAAGGAGGGAGAGAGGATTGAGAGAGGGACAAGGAGAGAGAGAGAGAGAGAGAGAGAGAGAGAGAGAGAGAGAGAGAGAGACAGGGAGAGAGAAACATCAATTTTGTTGTTCCACTTATTTATATATTTATTGATTGCTTCTTGTATGTGCCTGGCCAGGGAATGAACCTGCAACCTTAATGTATTGTGATAACACTCTAACCAACTGAATGAGCTACTCGGCCAGGGGCCCAAACTGTTTAAAGGGTTGATGGCCAAAAATCTGTAAATGGAGATATTTTAGATCTGTAATCGCAGCATTGGTATACAAATTTGAAACAGAACAGGAAGGGCTTGGGTCATCTAGAAAGCCAATCTTCTGACAAATGACAACTCTGTAGTGCAAGGTAGGGAAATGGAGGTGAGGGATAGGTATCCTCTCTGACCTGTCTACAACACAGGAAGCGAGAAGGATTATAATGCTGGACAAACTTAATGTAGTTATTTAAGCTGGGAACCTGAGCTGCTCACCTGCTGAGGGGGCTGCATGTAGCCCTGGGGTGGCAGGACTTGCTGAGCAGGCGGTGCATGGCTAGAGGTGGAATAGTTGGAAGTGGGGAGGGGCTGTCCCGTAGAAGCCATGATGAAGCTAGTCTGCTGAGGGTGCTGGGAGATAAGTGGGGGCTGGAACAGAGCTGCAGATGGGTCAGATGCTTCAGTAGAACCTTGGCGGCTAAGGCTCATCTGTCCAAAGGGGTTGCTGAGGTCATCTGCCTGTTGAGAGAATGGGGGAGACTCCAGGACTGAGGCTGTACCAAACCTCATGTATTTGGCTTCAACACAGACAGACAGACAGACAGAGACAGCAGCTCCCTCTACAACTCCCTACCTACACCAAATTTGGGACACTCCTGTCTTTGTGCCCTGAAAGCCAGTCTCCTTATCACATATGAGGTAATAATGGCCACTCTGATTATGACTTTTATTAGAATTTATCCTGGGGAATTGGGAGCAATGACACAACTTCTATATATAGAAAAAACAGTACAACCTAGTGGGTTTAAAAAAAAGAAGACTGTCTTTTTATTTCCTGTCTTTCTCATGCCTCCAACCATACAAAGTGCCCCTGTGTTACCAAAAATCCCATTTTATAATAACGGACCCAGAGAATACCTTGAGTGGATTATAGGTGGCTCACTTCATGTGGCTGTTCAGCCCTGTCTATGAAGTGGAAAGACTGGTGGGTTCCCACCCTGCTGCTTATCTCCTTACTCACCCTTTAGGTCATTTCCACCTCTGTTCTCTGACACTTGCCTAAAGTTCTCCTGCCCTTCAGAAACCATTCCAATTTTCACCTCTGAAAGGAGGCCAGGGTGAGTGGCTGAGCTGGAGGGAGAGACTGACTGGCTAGTCTATAATTGCCTTCTCTCTCAGCCCTCTTCTCTAAGCAGCAAGAATGATGGTGTTTGTTCCACCTCCTGTACGGTGTCGAGTTTGTTAGCTTCCTCTTCCCTTGTGCTTCTCCTTACCACATACAGACACATACACATGCAGAGCAAAAGTTCTTTTGCAAAAAATGCCCCTCAAAATAAAAAACAAATCCTAACAGAAACAAAAGGTAATGCTTTCCTGTGGTTTCACTCAATTTTCAGGGACCTGATATTCTGCTACCTTACACAATGACTGAATTGATGATTATTTTGAGCCCATGTTCTAGGACTTTCCAGAATGTAGGTAAGAGGTAGAAGCAAAGAGGGGATTCTAGTGAAAAAGCACACATGTGTGATTAACACAAACTAAAAAGAAATCGGTCCTCTTATGACCATGATAGAAGTTTCAACTATGAGGCAAATCAGATCTTCAAAGGATCTGTAGTCAAGGCACAAGCTAAACAGCAAGTGTTATCCATTAGAAAAGGTTAGTTTTAATGTAAAATAACATGGTAAGAGATGGAAACATTTTAAGTTTTTACCAACAGGTACTAGAGAAGTCTGCAATTATATTTTTGTATGTACAGGAAATTATGGTTAGACCAACATCGGATTTTGTTCCCCCTCCTAAAACTTAGGGAAACCCAGTGTTCCTCTCTATCTTACACTTTAGGCATCTTTTGATGGCCAAATTGCTAAAGTGAGGTCACTAGAATGAAATATCATTCAGTCTGTGCTGGCCCCTCAAGAAGAAACACCTATTTAAAAAAAAAAGTTATTTATTGATTTTAGAGAGAGAAAGGAAGGGGAGAGGGAGAGAGAGAAACATTGGTTTTGTTGTTCCACTATGTATGCATTCATTGGCTGATTCTTATATATGGCATGACTGGGGATCAAATCCACAACCTTTGCGTATCGGGATGATGCTCTAACCACTTGGGCTACTGAGCCAGGCAAAGAGGAAACACCTTTTAACACAGCCCTCCACAACGCACAATGGCTTTGCAAGGTTGTCACAGACTGATCCAAACATACCCAGAGATACAGGCCACACATGGACAAGACAAAAACGAAGTTTATACCATGTTGTACTGCTGGGGTGGAGAGACTGGCAGAAGGACTTGGGGACAGGAGCCTGGAGAGAACTGAACAGGCTGCGGAGTGGGCTGCAGAGCTGGGACTGGCTGTGGACCAGCAGAGAGGCATGTGGAAGGCAAGAGGAAAGGGAGGCACAGGGAAAGGCAGCAGGGGCAGAAAGGGGAAGGAAAAGGGAAGGAACAACCAAGTTAATTGCAAAGGAAATTTCACATGAATAGCAAGGCTCCTGAGCAGGCTGGAGACCAAGTCCAGGATAGCTGTGGCTTTCACACCTCTGACACATAGGCAGCCTCTCCTCTCAGGAGAGGCCCACCCTGCACCCCACCCCTTTAGCCACGCAGAACTCTGCAGCTGTTGTGAGCAATTTTAGAACTCTCAGAGCCAGGGACTGCTGCCTGATTCCAAACGGCTTTTCCCAAAACATTTTTTCTGAACATATGATTCCTGTGGAACATGATCATAACTCTCCTTGAATGACCACTTGAGAAAGAAGTCCTGCTTTTGTAGGAAGGATCATCCAAGGCCTGGCTCAGATTTTTTGGCCATGCTCCGATTTCACAGCACAGCTTTCCTGGAGGAAGTGCTCATTCTCAAGGATCATCTCCCTCCCAAGGACAGAGAAGAAGAAAATGGCCAGTTCACACCAGTTCTGGCTACTTCCTCCTGCTCCAAGATTGTTCTGTGTAACTTCAGGCTGCACGGGTAGGATGAAAAATGCCTCCATAAGCAAACAGGGAGGCATTTAATAATAAAGTATAAACAGTCTAGTTTTAACTTTTGTTTCTTCAGTCTGTTCACTAGCCTCAAGCAGAAGGATTTGTTTATTTGGAACATGGTATATTCTAAACCAACTAATGAGGAGTTACTTTTTCTCTCTTCTCCCCTTGCAGCCATTTCAACCCCTCATCAATTCTCCAGCCATGGTCTCTGGTGGTGGTATGGAGAAGGGGAAGGAAGAGAGGCTAGGAAGAGAGGGAAATAACATTTACATACATTGTCTCATTTATATACTTTACCTCATTACAGCTTCACAATATCTTTTTTTTTTTTTTTTAAATTCTGGAAAGGAGGGAAGAACACATCGACTGGTTGTCTTCTATATGTGCCCAGACCAGGGATTGAACCTGCAACCTAGGTATGTGTCTGACTGGGAATTGAACCCATAGCCATATGGTTGCACCAACCAAGTCACACGAGCCAGGAAATAGCTTCACAATGATCTTATAAGGAGGTATGATAACTTGTATTTGCAGTTAAGATAGTAAGGTTCAGAGAAATTAAATCATACATCCAGGATCATACTAATATGGCAGAGCTTAGATGGGAACCAATTTTTGCCTGACATACATTTTTTCCACTTCATTCTAGCAGTAGAGGCAAGAAGTCAAGCAGAACTACATAAACATCTTTTTGTTCATATAATTCTCCTTCCTCCTTCCAAATTAGTTACAAAAGGTCTGACAGACCAAGGTATCAATATCCATTCCTGCCACACATATCTCTGGGGAGACCCTTTCGCAGAGGGGACTGACTTTCAGAAGCAGAGAGTCCAGAAATTAGAAGACTCCCAAAATGTATCAAATAAAATGTAAGTCATCTTGGTTAGGAAAAATTACTGAGAATTCACTGTGTGACCTGGGAGAGATGCTGTCACAGCCTTGAAAATAAACTCTCAGCTCTCCTGGCATACCTGTTTTCTGCAAGTCAGTGGCATTCCAAATACAACAGTTGCTCAGCATGAGATACCTGTGCTGGTAGCTTTTAAACCCATTTTCTATTACCCTAATCCTCTTCTTTCTCTTAGGGGATGGCCTAATGTGGTTCAGGTCTTATATTCCCTGAAGAAGGAGTGGCTATAGGGAAAGTGGAGTGGTAAAATAAGGCTGCCTTATTTCCTCACACTTGTGAATTTTGAGTAAAAGGTGAAGAGAGATGAAAGGATGCTCTTCTCTTATGCCTCCCTTGACTGAGAAGGGCAGTGGTAAAGGTAGCTATTTTTAAGTTATAGTCCTCAGCTCCAGTTTTCTTTTTAGATAGTCTAGTACTCCAAAGAGGGAACTTCTGAAAACCCTGAGGAGTGGGACTGCCACCTACTGGTGAATTCTGGACTAGATCATTGGTTCTTAGCCGCCTGACCAGGCAGGCCCCAGGAGAGGTTCAGAGGGCTTCTTTTTTAAGGGGTCCATTCCACCTTAAGAAAATTGGACAAAAGGTAGCTTCTGGCCCTTTAATCCTTAGCTTTATCCTCGGTTTCACATATTCTAAAGATATATGATATGGAGGCCTGCTCTGACAGCAGAGGCCTGCCCCAAAGGGAAAGGGCCTAATTTAGCCAGCAGGGTGTCCAAGCTTGGGGCAAATGCCTCTTGTGCAGAGCTGAAGCTAATTATTTTTTCTCAGTTTCTCTTCCAAAGGAAAACTTTTACAGTAAGCACAGTGGTACGTGTGTGTGGTCACTGCCTTCATCCTTGCTCTGTTACATACCATTTGAGGAACTGAATAATAAGTATTCTGGGGCTTAACAACTTAAGTTTGGAGAGTCACCAGCACTAAGACATAGGAGAAAAAAGAAAAGAAGAAAGAAAAAGGCAGTCAAAAGAGGAAGAATAGGATAAAGAGAGGAGAAAAAGTGGAGAGGAAGAAAAAAAGGGACTACATGTAGTGCTGGGGAATGGTAAAATATTAGCAGTTACCTTAAGTGCTTCAGGGACACCAAAACTTAACCAGGATAAGAACTTTTGGTTTGGAGTTTGTGATCACAATTACCGCAGGCACAAATTTCTGAGGGAGCAGAGATTTCTATATCAAACAATGCTCTTCTGTCCCCAACCTACAGGGCCCAACCTAGTACCATATTCCCTGCAGGAGATCAGTCAATATCAATAGCTGATTCATCGACTCCCATGAAATAGAAGCAGAGACAGAATCTAGGTTAAAGTTTTCGATTCAGGGCCAGTCACTTGGACATTCTGTCTAAAATTTTTTTCACTCCAAAATGATTACTCCCTTTATTTGTCTTTATTTCCACTCCATTTTTGCTGCCTGTTTCTAGACATGGATATGGGAGGCAGACAGAAGACTAAGAGGCTGAGAAAAGGGGGCAAAAACTCTACTGAAATCTACACATTTTAGAAAAAAAAATAATGGGCTCTTAGAAAAATGAAACATATACACACAGAAGCACAGTAGAAGATAACCAGAGGGAGCACAGAGTTTTACCCACCTGGTTGAAGTTAAGGTCTGAGTGAAGACACAGGGAAAATTCACACACACACACAAACCCATTTTTCAGTAGGGATGAGGTAAGGGGATGTGAATGAGACTTAATGGCAGTAGAAGAAGAAAGTAAGTTAGGATTATAGAGAACCTGATTTAGAGACTAAGATGAAGGAAGGACTAAAATGATCTGCATGCAGGAGACAATAAAACACAAAACAGATTTCCTAGATCTTCACTGTTCTTTACTTTAGCTTCATTTCACAATATTTGAATGGAGTAGTACTAGGCCATTCTGCGGTCTTTCCACTCTGGTTTCCAGGTCTCGGGTGTGAGTGCTTGGGACTTGCTTCTTGTACTATGGAAGAGATATACCTGAAGCCAAGCTGGACTAACTAAACAGTGAGATGGAGCCTGGCAGGTGAAACAAGAATTTAAATTACAGCATAAAAGAGTACAAAATGGGCTTCCTGACTATCAGAGAATACTTCAGGATAAAGCATGGGCTCTATTCATGAAGAGCTCAGAGCAGCTCTCCTTAGGGTATTAAGGAGACTTTTAAACCTAGAATACTGAAGTTTCATTTAGAATGTAACTGGATCCTCATGCTGATGGCTTGGATGGTTCCCAGAGGCAAAACTTCATTCACATCCTAGTTGGTACCAATATCTACCCCTCAGGCAACAGAAGAAAGAGAGCTCTTTTATGGCATGGAAAACAGAAAACACTGGAGGGTTTTTGTGCTTTATGGCATAGATACTGCAGGGGGTCTTGAGTATTATTTCCTTTCCCCCCAATATCAATATATAAATATGTTAATGGATCAACAGTTACACTGGCACATTCAGTCAGACTATGATGGGAGCCGTGATCTTTTCAAGCTCCATATATAGATACAGTGAGCAAACTCACCTTGTTAATTACACAGGATGTAAAGAGAGATGGGATATAGTAGAAATGTGGAATGGGCTAAAAGATGCCATTGACGATTTTTAGGAGGAAGAGGAAAAAATACATAAAGCAAAAATCTCCCAGACTGACTCTACAAAGAGAACTTTGGCCAATCTTCACCCTTACTCTTCTTTCCCCAAAACTAATAAATGAGAAATGGGGGAGGGAGTGGCATGTCTCCAAAAACAGATCCTTCCTGCCACCCACAGGAGAAGAGACATGACTGTACTTCCAGAGCTTGTTTGAATCTGAGAGAAGGGGGCTCTGGCACTGAGTGGTGACTCACCTGGGAGATTATGTGATTACTCAAGGATGGCTGTTGCTGAGGCGTGGGTGGGAGAGCAGGAAGCTGCTGCTGCTGCTGCTGCTGCTGCTGCTGCTGCTGCTGCTGCTGGGCAGTACAAGGGACAAGGCCCCGGACAGACTGGGATGAGGTGACCTGGTTGCACACATCTGGGGCACCTAGTGCCATGCCTAAGGCAAAAAAGAGAGACCCATCAAGAGCTCTAAGCACAAGTCATAAACAAACCACCCCTGGAGGGCACAGCTGTGGGGCTCCAGTCTTTCTAGTCTTTCTTTGCTGTTTCTCACTCTCCTTCTGTCCATTTTCCCAACTGTCTTGGAAAGATCCATATATTCGCACAGATACATTTTAGCTGCTCTGATAATGGAAGTGCTCATCTTAGCAGGTTTCTGCTCCCTAAGGACAGTAACTACCTTGACTGTCAATGTTTGGTTTTAGAATTGAATTAAATGTGAGGCTAAGGCACTTCCTCTGAAGTGTCTAGAATCTGTCCATCATGACTAGATAGCTGAAAACACGAATGTCTGTTTCCTGGGAAGGTACAGATTCCTAATCCTTTAAGAAACCTGTCTTCTCTTTGATTTCTTCTCAACTTGCAACACACAAAAGTTGCTAAGAAGACAGCCATGCCTCTTCAAGCACATGCCTGTGTACACAAATACAGCCAACCTTTGTCTGTTTTCCCCATTTCCAAGCTAAGTCATGCATGTAATCACACAAAATACTTTTATTGAATATCTACTATGTGCCAAGCATTGTATAATAAATGAACTGAGGGATGTATCATTGATATGAACAAAGTTGCAGGAAAGCAAAGATAAGAAAGTAGTAGCTCCTGAAAGGGTTTAAAAAGGAAGTGGCAGATGAGGTGGGTTTGAAGGATAAATAGAAGGCTTATAAGATTGAGAGGGGACACAGTCAATGCCATGTTCAAGAAATTGTTGGTGGGCTGAAGGAAGACAGATATCTGGAAATGAGACTGAGATGGCAAACTAGAGCCAGGAAGTTATGCTATATTAAGTAACTCAAATTTTACTATGCAGAGAATACAGAAACACTGTTTTTAAGAGTGATTTGATTAGATTTATGTTATACACTGGCAAGTTGGCTTTAAAATGGGCTGAGGATGGAGCAGAGAAACCAGCTTGGGAGCTAGTATCATAATTAAATAAGGGAAGATAAAGGCCTGTATAAAGGCAGGGAAGGGCAGCAGAGACCCAACAGTTAGAGGCAAAAATCTTTACCACTGCTTTACTAAAATTTTTTCCCTGTTTTTGAATTTTAGATAGAAAAGGAGGAGAGACAAACATCAATTTGTTGTTCCACTTATTTATGCATTCATTGTTTTTTGGTTTTTTTTTTTAACAGTTCAGAAGTTATTATATATTTTTCCCATTACCACTCAGTCCTCTTATACCCCCATCCCCCAACACTGGGTGATTCTTGTATGTGCCGGGACGGGGGATCAAACCCACAACCTTGGTGTACTGAGGTGATTCTATAACCATCTGTGCTACCCAGCCAGAGCACTTCATCATTACGTCTTCTGATGATAAGACTTACAGAACTTATGAGATGCGAATCAAGCAATTCTTCATAGGCAGGAGAATGGTGAAACAGAGGTTCACTGGGCATAACAAGCTAAGTAGCTCTCTGCTTCGAGTGTAACAAAGAGTCAATGGAGAAGGACACACAGCACAGCAGAAGAGCTAAAG
Source organism: Noctilio leporinus (assembly GCA_004026585.1). Classification (NCBI taxonomy): domain Eukaryota; kingdom Metazoa; phylum Chordata; class Mammalia; order Chiroptera; family Noctilionidae; genus Noctilio; species Noctilio leporinus. Next base: position 178,836 of record PVIW01002565.1, read on the forward strand.
AGTGGCTACAGGGCTGGCATGTGGAACGTATGCTCCTTCTCAGTAACTGAGCTCCAAAGAAGCAGTCATAGCAGTGCCTCTTCAAGTTCTAGCCTGTTGGCTGCCACCAATGAGTTACAAATAGCTGAACATGAAAGGTTCCTTCTACCCTGTAAACCCTCTTTATAACCTCCGAGGCCACAGGATAAAAGTAGCTACCCTTCTCATCTCATTATGTGTTCTGAACCTGGGCTGACAGGGATGTCTCACCTCAGTCAGAAATCAGGTAAAACAATCTAATTCCAGTCAGTGTCTTTCAATTAGGATAGAAGGTTTGAAAGAAAATTAGAGAGGAGATTCAAAAGGATAATGGATTCATTCAAGAAATCAAATTTCCCCTCACTGGGCTAGGTTAGGTTTCTAGGACACAATATTGGGATAAATGTTTTGTTAAAAGTACCGGTGATATTTTATTTACTTACATGTTTATATTTAAAAAATAAGATTATTGGTTTTTGAGAGAGAGGAAGGAAAGGGAGAGAGAGAAATATTGACTTGAGCGAGAAACATCAATTGGTTGTCGTCTCCTACATGCACCTCAACAGGAGACTGAACCCACAACCCAGGTACGTGCCCTGACCAGGAATCAAAGTCACGACTTTTTGGTGCGCAGGGCAGCACTCCAAGCAGCTAAGTTACACCAGCCAGGGCAAGTGTAAGAGATATTTCATAGAGGATAGGCAATAAATTATGGGCATGACAGAGAAAGTAACAAGCTGTAGTACCTGGCCTGGAGATCCTTCCTGCACTGCTACCTTTACTGTTCCCGATGCTGTCACCCCGGGTGAGGATAGAGATTCCGCTGAAACTGCTGGCTTTGGTGACAGGGGGCCGCAGGCTCCGAGCAGAGCCATCAGAGTCCGTGCTGCTCCAAGGCCTTGGCTCCAGAGATTTGAGTTCGCTGTCTGTGCTGCTCTGGCGGCTGCTAGAGGTTCGGCTTAGCCCCTCTCGGTTCCCCCTGCAGAGACCACAGTGGTCAGAGCACCTCCCACCTACCACTTCTGCAGAAGGGCTAGGAGAGAGTTCATTTCTATTCTTCCAATAACAAAGAAGGGGGTGAGGATGGACATTAACTTCTTGTTAGTTGGCTGGCCCACCAAGAGTTGATGAGAGCAGACAGAACAATATCCACTATAGTAACAAAGAGCATAGGGGCAAATCTGGAAGACAGTGGCAACTAATTCAATACATCAGACCAGAGGTGGATGGGAAACCACACACATGATGCTGAGATTGGCTGTGGTCTCTTCCCCCAACCTCCCACTGCAGGAATCCCACACATGCAGGAAATAGTGGAGAGCTGAGAGGGGTACCAATTCTTTCTGGAAGTTCCTAAAACAAAAGGATTCCTAGAAGTTACTAGTGACAGAAAGCAGCAATAGCTTATGACATGAATAAAACCCACAAGGTCTTCCACATAACATGTGCCTAAGCCAGGAGAGGTGCTTCTTATGACCACTGTTCGAAGGATAGGAAGAGGAGTATGGTGGACTAAAGGGGCACCCTGGAAAACTCAGTTTGATAGTCTAGAATTAACCTACCCTGATTTGTGGAAGTTCTGTTGGTATCTGGGAACAACTTGTTCCCGGGTTTCTATGGACTGAAGTCCTCTGCATGATCAAGCAAATAATGCCCTTGGGACCCAGGATGGCAAGCAGCAGGGGGCTGATTGTGCCTAGCTGCTTCCATATTAATAACTCTACTGTCTTAAGTAAGGCACAGAGCTATGGAGAAAAGGGATTCATCCTTTCTGATTTTGCTCTAGAAAATCGGGGTTGTCCTGATGCTATCTATAACCATTGTCTATGTCTATAAACTGCTATTCTCAAGATAGATAGCATTGGCTTGAAAGCCCTAAGTCTTGTTGTGCTCTTACTGCTTCTTACAAGCAACTAAGAATCATGGATTTTCCTTTTCCATCTCCCACTCCCAACAATTGATGAACTAAGGAAACTAAATGTCAACAAAGATTTTTGTGTGCGTACTGGGCAACAATTAAGCAAAACTCATATTAGCTTGGACTCCCTCTTTTTCACCACCATTATACCTAAAGCATATAGAAAACCCCATCCCAATCCCCTTAGCTTCAAAGACACTAGGCTCAGAGTTATTCTAATATATAAAAGTAGTATTCTTTAGGGGACAACATTAAAGAAATACCTTTATTTACAGAATATCTGCTCCACAGATACTATAGAGAAGATGGCAAAATATTTGCTAGGGTCACTATTTTAATTTTTAGCCAATTGTGGTGGACTAATAAAACAGTGGCACAGCTGGTTAGGGACATGCTGCTTCTTTTCTGAATCCCACATAGATTTATAAAGAACCTTAAAACTTCTCTCTATATAGTTAAGAATAGAGGACTAGAAAATATTCCTGATTCCCCAAAACTTCATCCCTTTTTCTTGCGGTTGTCAAAGTAGAATGGCAAACAGAGAGAAGTATAAATTAGGGCATCTCCAGGAACAGAACCAGACCCCAAGTCTGGTCTGTCTCAATGGACAAAGGCAAGTCTACTGAGAGGACTCAATAAAGATGTCAGTGTGTTTGTGGGAATACTGGGATAAAGCACTGGGAATGGATGAGGCTGCTTATGAGACATTAGACCCTGAATTCTGCAAAAATCCTAATGGTCTTTTATTCTTAAATCAAACATTGCACTACCTATTAGGACAATTCTGCCATTTACTTTTTCTTCCCACCAGAGGACAGTGAATGAATCAACTTTAAGCCAAACACCCAGGAAGCTTGAGTCATAGCTTGTATTCATCTAATTCCTTCCCCAAGACAGTGATGGCCAAGTGCTCAAAATGTGTTCTGTCTGATGACCATCTGACTAACCTGAGAATATAAGTTGAGTCTTGGCCAGGAAAAGAGATGTTTTCCTTCCCTACAACTAAACCCAATCTATAGTCATGTCTTTTCACTTCACTAAAAATAAGGCAGTTAGGGAAAACTACCAAACTCATTTCTGAGCACTGGATTGGGTTGTGTGTGTTAGAGAGATGGGGTGAAGGACAGAGAACATTCACACTTCATACTCCTGTGAAATCAGGGCTTAGTTTTTACAAGTAGATTTAGTATGGTGAAAAGTCCAGTTTATTGCATCCAGAGAGTGGGTAGAGAGGTTTCTGGTAGAGGTGGCAATATCACTAACACTCACTGTGACTTATTTATCAGTGGAGTAGAATCTTTCAAATCAGGAAGTTGTCATAGTAATTGCCAATTGAGGATAAATAAATCTGGTATATCAATATTTGTTTCATAAACTTGGGAATAACGGTATAAAGCAGTTGAAGAAGATCAGCTAATCATTAAAGTTATGGACTAGTGCCCAAATAGAGAAAGAAATATCCCCTTAAGAGTTCATGAAACTGCATTTAAATGACCTAAATCTTTAATCAAAACTCAGTATGGAAAGTAGCAGCATAAAAGAGGTCTGGATAGAGAGGGTTGCACCTGCTCATGAGATCCTTCAAGCTATTATCTGCATAGTTTGATCTAGTTTGATGCTCCACAGCACCAAGTAAACCTGATGTAGGACTTCAAATAGAACACTACTCAGATATTAAGGGATGATGTTTGTAGAGAGCTGGTGTGGTATGATGAAAAGTACACTGGAAAAAGTCAGTCCCAGTTTTGCCACTAAAGCCATGCAATCTTGGGTTGGCAACTTAATCTCTCCGCTTTTGTTTCCTTATATGTAAACCACTTTACCAAATCAGGACTGAATCAGATACAATATACTTGAGCAACTGTAAAGCACTGTTTATGAAGTCACATATAGAAGTTAGTTTAAAACTTTTGCTTATTATAGATATTCTGGAATGATTTTTGACTCTGAACTGCACAATATGAAGCAATAATAATTATTATTTTTAAAAGAAAGGGAACTTTATCCTGATCACCCACCAATACAGTGCACCTTCTGGCTAGGGCTTTCAGATGGACCTCAGGGTGGGATAGTCTTAGGAAAAGATATGGAAAGAGAGATAAATCTTCCATCCTAAGAATGGAAAATCTCTCTATCCCTTTCTCCAGATGGTTTGACTAGCTTTAGACAATAGGGAAGGGACAACTGAAATACTGGGGATGACAGTGCTAACTAATCTTAGTCAGGTCCTATCAAGCTTAGAATTCAGTAAGAGAGAAGCCCTTTGGAAAGGGTTAGACCTGAATTCTGGTATTAAATACTCAGGTTTTCTGTGTTCTATAGTTTTTCTATGGTAAATAGGAAGAATATACTTAAAATGAGTTGGTGCCTGGATAGGGTCTTAAAGTAGTGATTCTTTCACCACCACCTTGTGTAATCTGCTGGGGTGAAATGGAGAGACTACAGTAAAAGGGAGGCTCTCACGACTGCTTAGAATGGAGGGTATTAGGCACTGGAGAAGTTAGTATGGTAGCTTTCACCAACATTAAGAGCAAGTAATGGACAATCATATAAAGGACATGCTCTAAAGCCCACCTAAGGCAGACAAGTCCTTTCTGAGGTCCTTGTGGGGCCTCAGAAATAGATCATCTTACCCATTACATTGTTCCAAAGAGAAAACTACATAGAGGAGTTTATATGTGTTTTTATATGTATATTTGTACTATTCTTTCTGAAAAATACCCAACATTCCCTATGCTGGGTCAGGGATAAGATCTTTACATCTCTCCACAGATTCAGAAAAGGTAGCTTAGAAGATACCCATTCTTTTACCTTAACATGTTGAACTCTTCCCAAAATGCCCAATTCCAGCAAATTTCTGGAAATACACAGTACCTATCCCATACAACTATTTGGTCCCCTTCACCACCTATCCAGAACTTAAAATGATATCAGCAACAATAAAAATAAAGTCACTGAGCAGAAGCCTTTGTTTTAATGAGGAAAAATATCCATGTTGCAAAAACCACAGGTTGAATTATTCCACAAGCAGCCATGCATGTAGCAAACTCACTCTGCTGAAAAGATTATAGCAAAACAAAACAAACAAAACAAAACAAAACAAAACAAAAAAAAAAACTGAAACAAAACAAGGAGAGATATAGATTACACAGAAGTACCTAAAAATCTGCCTTCTCTTGTGAGAGCTAGAAGAAAAGGCTTCTTTGGAGAGTCTGTTGGTTAACATCAAAGAAAAGCATCATTACAGGATTATATTAACCTCACTGACAAAGCTCAATGAGAAGCAGGGAACATGCTAGGTGGTACTAACCTGATGTCATTTAGATATCCGTTCTGGCCAGTCTAGGTGAGGGGGAGAAAACGGAAAATAACTTATAAGAAAACAGCATGGCATAACCGAAAAGGGTGTCCATGATGCTATGAATACCCAAGGTCCTCAAACCAAGCTCACCCCCCAATAGGGAGAGAGGGAGCAGGGACAGGATGACCCACACCCAAACACCCAATCTGACTTCTCACCTTTAATGGGGAAGAGCGTTAAGCATTTTTAGCCTTCCCAAAATTTTTTCAAAGAGAGGCTGATAAAGTTAGGAGTATGGAAAGGAGGAAGAAGAAAGTATTTACTATTATTTCCTTTTTAAACTCTCAATTTATTCTCTTTAGAGGTAAGCTGAACATAGTAACTGGTATGCTAAAAAGTGTGTTCAAAGAAAGAGAAAAGGGAGACAAGAGAAAGAAATTTAGTTTTTTTGGAAATCTCCTCAATGACTATCCCATTTCTGTCCTCTACACTGGCCAAAATGAAAGACATTCTGACCTGACACCCAAGTAGAGTAAGAAATTGGGGAAGCAAGTACTTTTTAGAGCTTAGAAAAAAATGAGAAAATTAAAAGCCTGAAACATTCCTTCTGGGGATCATTTCCCGACAAAGCCATTGAGCTGAGTGAAGTAAGCATTATGATGGGCTCCCACACCTTAGAAAAAGGTACCAAAAGTGTCCAACTGCTGAGCAGAGTGGGCTCCAGACAGAGCAGAGCCTATATAGAATAGTTTTCCCAATATATAGCTCAGGCTTCAGGGAAGGCTGCAGCACTAGCATTTCCATCCAAACACCCTTCTTGCCACTTCCCTTTCTTTCTGGCCCACCTCTTCCTCCCCTCTGCCCAAACATACAACTCCACCCTCAATCATCTCCCTGACTACTCAGGTTCCTCTCCACCTGGGAATCTTCATAGAATAGTGGGCTTTGGACATTTTTCCTTGTTTACACTTTCTGGAATTCCTGATGCTTCTACCACAGCAAGATGTAGTAAGTGCTGAAAGTAATAAATCCACAAGGATTCAACGGAGTATGTATATTAGTAGAGGCTTGAGAGACTAAAAATCAGGGGAAAAAAAAAAAGAGGAGAGCTAACTTTGACCTTGTTATGGTTATAGGTAGACATATTCTAGTGTTGTTCACAATTAGTGCCAATACATTAAAAGCTGCATGTACTTTCAGAATATCTGTGGCTTTGCTAATGGCTGGTATTGTGGGACAGTCATTTTCCAGGTGTCAGTGAAGCAGAAGTGCACATCATAGATTGCTATGCTCTGATGTCACTGGTATTTCTTAATTTGAAGAGCTCAGAGCATAGCAAGCTATTGAGAGGCCGTTTACTTTAGGGGTTAAGAGCATGGACTCTGGAGCCTCAGTGCCTGAATTAAAATAGCAGCTCTTGAACTAGTGGTGTGATTTTAGATTATTTAACCTCTTTCTGCCCCAGTCCCACATTTATAAAATAAAGAAAATAATATAAACTATCTCATAAGATTAGTATGAGGATTAAATAACTATGCAAAGTGCTAAGAAGAGTGTCTGAAAGTACTATATAAGTGTTTGTTATTATCATCCACCAACCTGCTCTGTCCACAATTTAGGGTCACCACTGGCCACAGCCATGTACAAGTGACCTCTCACCTCTCATTCCATCCAACTGATTTGCAGGTAAAAGTTAAAGAACCCTCTTTGGAGGATTATCCAATTACCCTGATTATATAATTAGAGGACGGATTTTCCTAACTCAGAATGGAAGTCTATATAATAGAAGGTGAGGAGATTCCTTCTTTTTGGACTTTGGGCCAGGAGGTTTGTCATCTATCTATCCCCAGTGAAGATCCTTGGAACACTTGGGTCTCCTGAGACAAGGGAACAAGTTCACAGAGGAGTTCAGTTTTCTTGAAATTGGAGGCAATATTTTTCTGAGCTAGGTGACAATGAATATAAACACACACACACACACACACACACACACACACACACACACACACACACGTCTTCCTGACGGAGAGGAGAGTGGAGAAATGGGAGGAGAGTATTGTTCATGTAAGTATATTGATTAAAACAGGCCATCTTTTGACAATAAAGGGAAGCTGACTCTTCTTCCTTTATTTACTAATTTGACTAGAAGATGGTGCCATTACCTGGATCCTATGTTTTCTGGAGATTTTTCCTCTCTTGCCTATCCACAGCCTTTCCTGGATATCTACTTTATTTCTCTTCAGTCTGGAAGGCAAAGGCCACTAGATACAGAGAGGGGTATCAAGTATATTTGATGTGGCCCACAATTCTTAAGAATAAAGTTTCCTAAAATGATTTATGTTGGCTTTTGTCCCAAGGAGCCAGTCCTATTCTACAAAGCAAGTTAAGAAATATAGGAAGAAAGAGACTTTCTATTCAGGTAGAGACTGAAGGGACTAGTGAGTGGTACCTTCTTGTGCATATGGAATGTAGAGCTCACAGGATGGATGCCAGACCTATGCTCTAACAATCATCAACATATCCTAAAAACGAGGCTGGCCAAACAAGATGAATGCGTAGGCTGTGTGGACACTAAATCTTTCACTTAGAAGCAAAGATGCCTAAAATGAATAGTGGAAGTGAAAGAGGGTAAGTGGGAAAAGGGTTTGACGGGCAAGATTCAGAGCCCTTCCATAAGTCCTGCCAAAACCATTTCTATTTTCAGTCTACTCATCTCCACCAAATTCAGCCACTCCATTTTTCTCTTTATATTTCATGTATAGGAATGTATTAAAAATAATACAAATAAAAATCTGCAGCTTCCCAATAAGCCACATTTAATTTTAGAGATCAAATCTGGGGCTGGCTGATTTTGGTTAAATAAAAACAACACACATTTATGGAGAGTTCATTCCATTCACAGTTCCAAAGATTAAGAGCTAAAAGCTATGGGCTGACAACTCTCAGAAGCTACACTTACCTCTCGGGCAAATATTCTCTCTCGGACCCTTTGATATTCCTCCTCTCTCTCTTCTATTGACTTGCTCCTCCTTCCATCCTGCAATGGAACTCTGATCTAGATCGATGAGCAGAATTAAGCTAGTTAAGTTCTCCTCGTACTGCAAGCTCACTGCACACCAGCAAGGAAGAGAAACCGGGAGAGTTTATAGTTGCCATAAAAAAAAATGGAAAAAAAAAAAGAAAAAAATTTTCCAGTGTTGAACAGGCTTCACTGGGTACATCTGACCATGCAGTTTGGGAGATCAGGTCTTCTGGATAGTTTGGGCTCTCCATCTCCCCACCCCCAACCCCAGAGTTTCAAGAACAACTATTTTATAAGGATTGGATTGCTTCCTTATAGTCGTCAGGTACTCTCCAATCAGTAAGGAGCAAGAGAATAGCTCAGGGAATAAATAACATTGCTCTGAAGGGAAAGAAAAAAGCTAGAGAGGGAGAAGAAACAGGTATTTAGCAGAGCTGAACGTAAAGAAGAGTTTTACTGACCTAGCACCTGACATCCTTTCTTTAGTCACTAATGAATGCCATGGCCTAAAGATCCAAGTCACACACAGCTCAGCAAAGAGGGCCTTGGAAATAAAATCCCAAGGGTGAAGCTAAATTCAATGTTAAAGAATTTCTTTCTCATCTTAACTATAGCTCCTGGAGGGAGGGAGGGAGAAAATACAGAAATAAAGAAGAAAGAGAACAGAGCAACACAAAGAGGTAAAGAGAAAGAAAAGGAGAATAAAATAGAAAGAAGGATAGACAGAGAAAAAAACAGATAAATAAGGTACAGCAGAGGAAGGGGAGAGAGAATGATAGAAAAGAAGGAAATGGGAGGATAGAAAACCTTACATTCTCTGAGAAATGTGGTGAGGTGACTAGAAGGGATGGCTGAGCAGATCACCACCTTTGGCTAGTCTACCATCCAACTCTTCAACACTGTCTTTTTCTCTTGTGGCCTGTGAATTGTGAGCACTATCCTGGGTAGGGTGTTATGGAGTGTCTTTTTCCATACTGCTCTTGAAGGTAAGGAGGTAGATAACCCAACAAATGAATGTCATGAGGTTATAAAAGATTCTGACCTTTAATCCAGAGGTTTTGAAAGCTTCAGATGTAGCAACCAAGAAGACTGCTGCTCTAGGCTGATTTTCCTCATTTTCACCAGAGTTAGGCATAACTTCAGAAGGATCAACTTTTGACTAGATTTAGTTCTCACTAGCCTTAAGAGCCTAAATTCTACTGTATGCCCTTTTTACAAATCCCATTCCAAGACACAGGACCTTACAGAGCTACATTGTCCTCAGCCCCTAGGCACCAGTAAACAAGAGGCAGAGTAGAAAGAGTGTAATGGGCTCTGAGGTCAGGTGGGAACTCAGCTCTGCCACTTCTGAGTAATGTCACTTCAGGCACATGACATCTCTTAGCCTCAGTTTTCTCACATTTAAAGATGGGGGCTAATAACCCCCATCTACACTGGGTTGTGGAGAAGATTAAGAGATAATGTATAAAATGTGTTAGGAAAAGTCTAGTTCAGGAAAAACACTCAATAAAAAAGTATTTATTGTGTTTATCATTAATATTACAGACAGAAAGTGCATAGAGCCTAACCTATATTATGGATCAAGCCTGAAGCTGAGAGATGAAAAGTTCACAACAGGGACAGATTCCACATCGCTTCAATGTGCCTCGAGGCCTGAATAATTCCTGATCCACAGAAAAAGGGTATTAGGAAAATGGAGAGAAGGGCATCAGGATGGAAAGTCTTTTTTTTTTTTAATTTTTCTAATTTTGCCTTTTTGAATATCTCATTGTTTTCAATCAGACCAAGTGTGTTTGTCCACAGCAGATAATGGCACTTTTCTCAAAAGGACTCCCTCAAATTCTCAAGTAACAAGTAGTAAAAGTCCTGGTCTCAAGATTATACAATATCCCAAGGAAACTAATTTTGACTCTCAAGGTAAGATATTAAAGTTATCATTAATCAGGAAGACTCATATTGGTGCTACCCACCCATGCTCTTCAAACTTTAATCCTGATTCTCTACCTAACCTCCTTTGGAGGCCAAGCAGAAGCAGCCTGGATCTAAACCCTGTATGTGGCTAGAAAACTAGTCCCCAAATAATCACTTACTATCTAAAGGGTGGGCTCAGAGCCAGGGCAATAGTCAGGCCCATAAATGAAAGGATGGGGCAGATTATTTACTTCTCATTCTCACAGGAGTGGATGGAAAAGGGGATACTGCCTGCAATTACCAACATCAAAAGTCAAATGAACTCACTCACCTTGGTGGAAGGACTTGGGGCAAGTATTTGCAGAAAGGGGTCAAAAACACCTTTATAAGTGGGTAAATAAGATCACAACTTTGCCAGTTCAAGGCCAGCCCTGAGCTAGGATAAGAATGGAAGTGAAATAAAGTAGTCTTGGGTGGTTCCCAAAGAAATCCCTAACTATTAAGGAAAAAAAGAAAAAGCCATCAGCTGAATCAAGGCTGAACAGGAAGGGGCCTTGTTTTGTCCCTAAATGACATGCAATTAGCAGTCAATGGCAAAACCAGAGAGTTCCAGGCCAAATGAGAAAACCCAGCAAACCTCAGCACCATGTCTCTCTGGGGCTAAAAGGGTGGCATTCGGCTCAGCAAGTGCACTCAACCCTCAATTTTAAGCCAAAGCCAACTTAGTATAACAATATATTTTTCCATATTAAGATATTTCGAGTTTTCTCCATCCTACAAAAATTCTTCTGCCCTCCCAGTTTCTCTTACTGCAGTCTCTCTAAAATCCCACCCCTTCCCATTCTTTACCTGGTTATCATCTCGGTCCATACTGGCATCATCTCTCTTGAGAATGAATCTCTGTTGAAATTCTGTATTCTTCTCATCCTTTATATGTTCTGAGAACCTCTGTTCAGGGCTGGGATTGGTAGAGAAATGTGGGAGGGAGAAAAAAAAACTGTTTTGTTAGGAAGCAGACCTCTTAGTACAGCTCTCTTAAATTCCACAACTCCCATTCAGGGGATTTCTGGAATCAGGCATCCAAAAAGTCACATGAAGGTTTTAATGAATTCCTCAGGGTCTATTCTTGTCTTCCTCTGAAGTTATACCTGTCCTATCAGTAAAGGTAAAGAGAGGCTATGGGCTAGTCTTCACAAAACAACAGGGCTCTAGAATCTGTATCTAAGGCTTCACAAGAGTGAGGAAAGAGGGGGAACTGATAATAAAGTCCCCTCCATCCCCTCTCTTCCCCAGAAAGAGACATCTTGATCCTTTCTCTTCCACCCCAGAAGCTATCCTAGAAAAGTTGTCCCAATCTGTTTTCCTCCCTTACATTCTTGTGTTACTGGTTTTGTTGATGATGACAGCTTTTCCAGTTTGATCAACATTGTGGTCCATCCCAAAATAGGCAGCTACCCTGTGTAATAGCATCCGGTGATATGAGGTCATCTGAGGGAACTTCTTGAACTGGTTACTGAAGGGAAAACCAGGGGAAAAAGGCAAAACAAGGATAAATAGCAGCAAATTGTAATTTTTCTTAAAAGTATCTAAAGTGAGGAATTTTTGACATAAGAAAGATATTAAAATATTTACTCAATGGGAACCAAAAAGGTTCTCTCAGCTTCTTTAGCAATAGTATTCTGTAGATTGCTCTGACCCACTATCCTCATTAAGACTAAGCCTTAAGTCCTACGTCTCATCTACCTGGATGATAGTCTACAAAGAAAAAAGGAGAAATTTAAGAATAATGAAATATGGGACAAGGGGTAGCTGCTGAAAAGATGTAAATTCTTTTCAACTGAAGTGTATGCAATAACTTAAATACCTCACTTGATTTTTGCTCATATACTTTCTAATCCATTCTGATTACTTTCCCTAACTCCTTTTGGTTTTCAGTGAATAATTACTTCAAAATTCAGACTTTAAGAGAAAGATGAAAGAGGGGATATCCTAAAGTTTTACCTAAATTTCTTTTGGTGTCCCTCCCACCTCTAAATTTATATTTCATTCAAGTAACTTACTTGTTGTCATTGATAAATTCCAGAATCTCCTGTTCTAATTTTAGCAGCATCATTCTGTCCCTGTTTAGAGAGATTAAAACAAAACAAAAAGCAGCCTCCCATAGACATTCAAAGCAAGGACTGAGAACACAATCTGTTCACTACAGAAACTAAAGGGAGAGACAGATCCAAACCCCAACAGTGAACCAAAATGCAGCGGCTACTGAGCCTCACTGACCTTTCTAAAAACAATCAAGTATACATCTTGCAGATCCTGCTAACCATGTACTTTATTACTATTATCAGAAGCCTAATTCAGTTGGCAGTCAAATTCATATAAACACATACTTTATTCCTTAAAATCTAATCATCAGTCTACATTCTATATGATTTATAGAATTTTTAAACTATTATCATTTAGCTTATGTATAAATGTTTTCTTCTGTGCTTTTTAATTGTATTCCCAATCCTCATATTTCTCTGGCTCTGCATTTTTCTTCTATAAAATTTTTCTAAGGCCCTGGCTGGTGGCACAGTGGATAAGGCTCTGGCCTGCGAACACAAAGGTCAGTGGTTTGATTCCCAGCCAGGGCACATCACCAGGTTGTAAGCCAGGTCTCCAGCCAGGTCCGTAGCTGAAGGCAGGTGAAAGGCAACCATACATCGATGTCTCTCTCCCTCTCTGCCTCTCTCTATTCCTCTCTAAAAATAATAAAATTAAAAAAAAAATTTTTTCTTTTCTAACTATTTTGAAAGCAGAAATCTCAATATGAGGGTATTCTGAATCCCTCCCAGAATGTAACGGAGAGAAATGGTGGTGGGGGAGGGGATGGGTATCTTAGATTCTAATGGAAAAATTCTGAGAAGCTATTTGGCCTCTTGGGTATCCTTCTGGCTGCTGGCCCTTTTCCCACTTCCATAAAATCATGTTATTACCTTGGGTTCTTTTTCAGTGTATTTACAAGAAATTCATGTAGGTCTATTCCAGTAGAGTCCGTATATTCTTGGCTGGAGTCTAAAACCACCAGAATAAAAGAAATTTAAAATAAACAAAACTGCCTTGCATGATAATTAATCCTAAGCAGAAACCCACAACCTAATCAGGGGAGTAAGAATAGGAAAACAGGATCAAACTTCAGGGGCTTTAGCTTAAAAACCAGAATGACTTGATTTGCCAGCCTCCCACCCCCAAATTCCTCATGACAATTATAGAAGGTAGAATATGAGTCATAATATTACATCAGAATTACAGTGAAACACCACCTTACCATCAATAAGTATTTACTGAATGCCCTGACCAAAACAAATCTGGTTTTATTCTACCTAAGGAAAATAAGTGCCAGGTAAGGGCAGTCAAGACAGAACTTTCCAGAATCTCAGCAAATACACTTAAATGTTAATTATATATATGATAATTTGTAATTATTTATAAAATTTTAACCTCAAGGTTGCCCCTTTACCCCCAACTATTATTATTTTTTACACATTAAATTTTTTTTTTACCCTGGCTGGTGTGGCTCAGTGGATTGAGTGTTGGCCTGCAAACCAGAGTCACCAGTTAGATTCCCAGTCAGGATACATGCCTGGCTTGCGGGCCAGGTCCCCAGTTGGGGCTGCATGAGAGGCAACCACACATTTATGTTTCTCTCCCTTTCCTTCTCCCTTCATTATTCTCTAAAAATAAATAAACAAAATCTTAAGAAAAAAATTTTTTTAAAGAATATGTATGAATGACGCATAGGCATGGACAACAGAGGGGATTGATGGCTAGAGGGGTGGGCTGGGTAGAGAGGGGATAAATGGAAAAAATTGGGACAATTAGAATAAACAATAAAAAAAGAAAAAAAATTTAAATTGACTTTAGAGAGAGGAAGGAAGAGACAGAAACATCTATTTGTTTTTCCAATTATTTATGCATTCATTGGTTGATTCTTGCATGTGCCCTGACGAGGGATTAAATCTGCAACCTTGGCATATGAGGATGATATTCCAACCAACTGAACTATATGGACAGACCTCAACTATCATTTTATGGACCATATCTTTTTGCTATCAGCCCAAGAGTTTAAAACCAAAGAGGGCTTAATAATATGCTAATCTGTATTGTTAAAAAAATTTCTTCAAGCATTCCAAAATATAAATGGTAACTGGAGGAGCTGTAACCAATGGATGATCCATGTCACTGCAAAAATAAAATCAGAATTGAATACAATGTCCTCCTACGGTAGCATCAATGTTAATGGAGTGGCTATCTGTGGCATGTGAGCCCCTAAGATAGAGTTAGATAAAGCAGCAAAGAAAGTAACCTTGTTAGGCACCATCCCAAGCAACCATGCAGTAAGGACACAATGAATTGTTGGGCCTGTTAGGCCAGTAGGTGCCAGATTTCACAATGGAAATAAAGGGCACTGCTGAGCCAAGCCTTAGGACAGATGAGAATGGGGGAGAGTCCTTACCTCTAGACAGCATCTTCCTTGGAACCTTTTCTTTGTTTTTGTCCTTGTCTTCCTTTTCAGAGACATCCTTTGTGGACTTTTCTTCCTCTTTGTCAGAGGGGCAGCTGATGTGCAATTGAATTATATCCTTGCATAAGGGTAAAGAGAAATATAATTAGAGAGGAAATTAACTTTCCTATAGCCCCCTTGAAATCTCAAAGATGATAAATCTTGGGGTGGCAGCACTCTCTTACAGAAGAGACTACTTTGTTAAATTGTTTTAGCTTTTGTTCTACCAAAAGGGTAAAGGCCAAGCTTTTCCTATCAATGATCACAGCCTTTTATTATATGGGCAGCTCAAGTTACACTGGCTGTTTTTTGTGTGGGAATTGGATGGACATGGTTCTAACCACCAGAGAAAGGGTGTGGCTGGGAAAATAAGATCCAGTCCTGGGATCTTTTTGTCTGCATCATCATGGGTGGTCTAGGTGTGAAGACCTATACTCCTGCTCTCACCCATGCCATACTTTGTTGTAACGGCTTGTTTTGAAGCTCCTTCTACCTTGACTTCCAAGTCTAATGTTGACATTGTGGTTGCTGTACTACAGACTCCCAAACAACTGCCATATTGAAAATCTATACTTACTCTTATAAAGGACCTACCTGGGTTTCTAGTGGCCCATCAGCAAATGGGGCAGAGGATTCCTCACACACTGCTAAACTGCGTACCAACTTGAGCTTGGAATTAGACTGAGAAAAAAACAAATAACACAGATATTCCCTTGGTAGACATTCAGAAAGCTTTTGGCTGAATGATGGGCATTCTCATTGGCTCTATTAGTTGTTGTTTCTATTAAATAGGGTTTTTAAAAGAACAGGTCCTACTTGCCAGTTCCTTCTTTACTTGAAAGCTAATTCACTGCCACCCACCAAAAGAAAGATAATTCTTCTGTTTACAATAGTAGACATATAAAAACAAAACAGCTACTTTAGATGGATAGGAAAACTATTTCACTTGGCTCTTCTTTCTCTTTCTCTAGCCCAGTGCCCCAATTTCAGACTCAGAAGTTTATTAAGAATACAATGCAGTAGAGCTTAGTAGAAAGATATTGGATTTAAGAGCCAGAGTCCTAGCTTCAACTCCTGGTTTATGTCTATGAGCTGTGCGGCCTTGAGCAAATTACTTGGCCTCTCTGGGTCTCTGGTTTTTAATAAAATTGGTATAAAAATAGTTAAATGGATGTTGTAAGAATTAGATGACATAAAGTATGTAAACATACGTATCATAAATAGAACCTAGTGTAGAGTAGACAATAAATGCTAAATAACTCTAAACCTTAGGTAGTAAGGATGGAAAGAATACCTAAAAACAGAGTAAAGAGAAAAATAGAAAACTTTCTAATAATTGGAAATTCACCCAAAGTGAATCCATTTGGTTTACTTCTGCTGACTGGAGAATCCCCTAAAGACCTGAAATCCATTTTGCAAATCACTGCTCTCCTAGGGATCTCCAAAGTCAAAAATTAGAATGACTCATAAGAAATATACCTATAAACATTTACAATAAAAAAAAAAATAAAAACAGAAAAAAAAAAAAAAAAAAAAAACATTTACAATAAAATCAAGGTTTACAATGAATACAAAAGTACAAAACATTGTATGTGTATTCTAGATAGTGCAGTATTGTGAAAAAATCTTGCAAGTCTGAAGAACTGACTTCAAGCCTAGTTCTGCACTTACTAATAAATGTCCTCTGTCAAATTCACTCAATCTCTGTAAGCCCAAGTTTCCTCATCTGTAAAATCAAGATAATACTTGTCTTACTTAACTCAAAAAGTTTGAGATGAAGCGATATAGCAGTGAACATTCTCTGTTTGAACTTAATGTCAAGACCATCACTGTGGATTAGGCCATGTAAGGTAACACACAGAGAGCCAATTTATCATACATAGCAGCCTTCTTCAAACCCAAGCAACAAAATGGCTGGGCCACTGTCAAATTCTGCCATTATTTTCCTGAGGGAAAAGGCTGGACACCCTTCATTATTATATCTGGTGACAATTCTTCCTACTGCAAGAAAAATGTAATATTGTATGGTTTCCCAACTAAAATTAATATGCTAGCACACACTAATACACAGTCTTCCCTGATAACACTGATTAAAATGATCTGTGATGTGTTAATTTTATTAGTGATTATAAACAAAGTCCTTCTCCCTGTGGGAACTTAAAAAAGTAAAGCATTAAAAAAATGACTGTATTTTTAGGATGTCCAAAATGTTGAGTCATTTCCTCTAAGGAAGCACAATTTATCTTTTAAAGTTTCATATGGATAAAATGTTGGGAAGAAACAAGTTAAGACTCACATAGTGGCCATACTCTTAGAGAAGCCAGAGCTGGGTAGAAAAACAAGGATTATAGCAGAACCAGTACCAGTTTGCTTAGGCTTTGTGGGAGGCTCCAGCTGGGTATCCTTCCAGGTATCAAAAACAGAATACAACTGAACTAGATACTGGAGAAAAATAAAGTCGGATCTTACAATAGGAAATGTGTGTATGCATGTCTCTCAGTGTGTGTTTTTGTGTATGCATATTCACAATTAGGGTGCAAAGTGCAGGCAAAAACACTCGCCTGTGTATAATGCAAATATACTAGATATTAGTGATAAATGCATTTGTGAACTGTACTACTAAAAGCACCAGAAAAGGATCTATAAAGAAAAAGCACTCACCTTGGCTCTTTTCCTGGTATGACCATGGTTGGATGTCCGCCTCTGTCAGAAGGGGATTAAAAAATATTAAAGGTGGGGAAAAAATCAACAGAAATGGAAAGTAATATAAGTTTACAGAGAAAAAGCACTAATTGTTAAACTAGTATTACAATAGCTAAACTATGATGAGGCCCACTTGGTGTGGTTATTCCCCTGTGCTACAACTCCAGCAACTATGACATGGAAGGCCACTTATAGACAAATCACTACGCATCATGTAGACTAAAAATAAGAGGATACTGACTGGTTGGCCTTTTCACAGATTGATAAAAAATTACTTTTGGTTAAATCATAGAAGCCTCTCACAACTAGGATTGTTGTGACCATAAAATATGACCCCTAGCCATCACTTACAAATAACATCTTTATAGGACAACACATTCCGAGTTCTAATTTGAGACACTCAAAACACCTGTCCCTATGGCTGCAAAAATAGCATAAGGACTCTTCCAACCACTGCCTCCCTCTGAGAATTTCCTCAGTTCAAAGCTCCTGGTGGTGGCTCTTATAAATTGTCTGGGTTAGGGGTATATGATGGGACAAGATAAAAAGAAAGGGGAATGGAAGATACGGATAAGACCTTCAGAGCAAAAGGAAAATTAGAAGGATAGGTAAGGAGTAGGGTAGAAACTGAGGAAGATGAAGAACGAGGGCCTAAGGTGGGATGAGGGAAGGAACAACTAATTAACTGATGTGGTTTCTGAACAGCTAAGAAGTTAAAATGGGGCTTTTGGGAAGAGGCTGGATAAGGTTATAAATGAAATGAGGTTTCATTTGTAAGGTGTTGGAACTCACTGCCATTGGGGTAGAAGAGAACTGAGGCTGGTGTGTGGGAGAAGGAAATAAGACAGAGTTGGGGTATCAGCATAGTCCTGGGTAGGTGAGGATTTCTCTTCCCTTTGTTTTTTTCACTAGTTACTGAACAAGGCAACTACAATGCAAAACAGAGTACAGGGAAGGTGAATGGAAAGAATAAGAAATGACAGTGGTTCTGATCTATGGCAAGATCTGTTACATTAAGGAAAGAATCATAGTCCAGGAAGATGAAGCATTATTTTCTCACTATTTTTTCAAATAAGCAATAACCCACATAGCACAAACATTCAAGAGGTATTAATGAGGGCGTCTGTCCCCCAGCTACCTGGTCCCCTCAACTAATGATGGTTTTTCATAATCTTTCCAGAAGTTTTTAATGCATATATAAGCTTATTGTACATGTGTATACACACAAGTTCTTTTTTTTTTTTTTTTTTTTTAAAGATTTTATTCCATTATTTTTAGAAAGAGGGGAAGGGGGAGGGGAGGCAGAGAGGGAGAGAGACATCAATGTATGGTTGCCTTTTACCTGCCTCCAGCTACAGACCAGGCTGGAGACCCGGCCTGCAACCTGGTTATGTGCCGTGGCTGGGAATTGAACTAGCGACCTTTGGGTTCACAGTCCAGCGCCTTCCCTACTGTGCCACCAGCCAGGACTAAACCTTGTTTTTAAACTTTTTATCATGGATGTCATTTTATAGAAGACCTACTGTTTTTATTAATTGCCACATGGTACTCCATTGTGTTGCTGTACTATAACTTATTTTACCAGTCCCTTAGGTTGCACCATTTTGGATGTTTCTAATCTTTTATTAGTATAAACAATGCTTCAATAACCATAACACTGAGTATACCTACAAATAATGTATATCTGTAGTTCATTAAAAATTTTTATAAAGTATTAATAAATTGCTTTACAAAGAGGTTATACCCCTACGAACAATGTATATATATAGACCTGCTTATTTCCCAGAATGGCCAGTTTTCATTTAATAGTCAAACATATATTAAAAGCCTAATAGGCCCTGGCTGGTGACACAGTGGATAAGGCGCCGGCCTGAGAACCCAAGGGTCACTGGTTCAATTCCTAGCCAGAGCACATAACCAGGTTGCAAGCCAGGTCTTCAGCCTGGTCTGTAGCTGGAGGCAGGTGAAAGGCAACCATACATTGTGATTTCTCTCCCTTTCTTCCTTCCTGCCCTTATCTCCAAAAATAATGAATAAAATGTTTTTAAAAAAAGCCTAATATATCTACCAGACACCATGCTAACTATTGAAGGATACAGAGATAAAAGACACAACCCTGTCAAAAAGGAACTCATAATCCTGTTGAAGAAGACAGACAAATGGACAATTACAATACGGTACATGACGTTGCATCACAGAGGTACTCATAGAGTGCTACAGGAGCACACAGCATAAATGTCTAACTCAGACCTAGAACTTCACATATCCATATGTGAACAAATACTGAGTACCTGAAAGGAACTGTATTGGGCCTTAGAGACACAATGGTAAACCCAAACTGCCCTAATCCTGGGCCTTGGGGAATTTATAGCTCTGCGAAGAAGACAATCATTAATTGAAGAATTATACAATGTGGACCTGCAATAGGTAAGCAAAATTGTCAAGGAAGTCTTCCAGGAGAAAGACACATTTCGGCTGAGTTTGAAGGATAAATCAGTGTTAGACAGATGTTGTCAGGGGGTTTAGGGACTGGAGGAGACCAGGGAAAGAATACCAAGGAGAGCCTTCTAAGCAGAGAAAGCATGAACAAAAGCATGCTTACCCCAAACTTTTCAGTCCCTATTTATAACAGGACCAAGGAATCACATAATGTTGAAACATAGGATGACAGAGGCAGATGACTGGCAGGTAAGGAACTAGGTCACAATATGCCATGCTGACAAATGTGGGACTTAGCCTAGGGCAGTAAGATACATAGAAAGTTTTGAGGGGACACAATCAGATCTTTATTCATAACCATCTTTCTAAAGCACTATCATAGATGGATCAGAAGGAATTATAAGTTTAAAGGCAGAAAGCCCAGCTACGAGGCCATACCCAGCTGGTTTTTAAAAAGACTGCCCTAAGTTCAGTATGTGGTAAGTCAAAGCTATGCCCAGTCTAACGTGAATCTTAGAACCTGCCTTTTATAGAACTGTTTCCATGTAAAAGATGTTCTGAGCTCCAATTGCTGGTTCTAAGAGTATGTCTCACCCAGCAGAAGTAATTGAAAGTAGCTTTTTCACAAAATTTCCACCTCCAATTCATAACAGGCACTCTCTTGACAATATCAGTAAGATTCTTGGGGAGACTTCCTGGATGTGAGTCAGGGGGAAATAGGAGAAAGAACAGAACTTTTGGAGGAATACATGATCTTTTGGGAACTGGTAGAGGGAAGAGGGTGCTGGAAAACACTGAGACTTTGTAAAAGGAGCAGGAGCTCCAGTAGATGGCGGCAGCAGCAGCTCCACCTGCTCTAAGAGTTGCAAAAGGAGTCAGAGGGCACACAGGTTCCCCTCCCAACTTCCTACACAGCCTATTTGTATATCTAGATAAAAATGTTTTAAAACCAACAGCCTCCAAAAGGCATGTAAAACCTATAGACATCCTTTCCTTTTCTACTTGTCTTCAAGAAGTACACACAAATGGAATTCAAAATACCACTTAAGTCTCCTGAGAACAGAGAAACTTGGACCCAAAAGTTCATTTAAACTTTTTCTTCCATGTAACATGACAGTGCATAATTAAACATTCATCACATATCTTTCCTGAGGACTTAACATTAATTATTTGTACCACTGGAGTCTAAAAGTATAGATGGAACAGTGGCAGACTATCTTCCCAAACTCTGGAAGGATGAGTAGGGAGTGGCAACTCACACGGAAAAGATAATGGAAAGAAAAGCAGCCAGAACAGAGATCTGGCAACTTGTTAAGGCGAAAGACAGAAAAGCAGGCAGCTAGAGAATAAAATATTTCAGGGAGCTGTCTGATTTTAATTCACCCCTTTTATGTTGTTGCTGTTTTATTCTTTAAAGAAGACAAGGTCCAGGTGCATTGAGTTGTCAAGGGAAATTATGCTTCAAGTTTCCAGACCCTCCAAAACACTGTTGCTACTGATTTTTAAACTAACAGTGTATTTCCTAATCATATAATAAAGACCAGCCTCACTCCTGGGAGAGAAGGAAAGGATTTACGTAGTTTGGGCTAGGGCAACAAAGGAAACCAGGGGAGACCACAGAAGAAGAGAAGGACTTGGAACCAGTAAGCAATATGAGGCTTAGGAGGCTGGGCTAGCTGGGTACCAAAGAAGCAGCAGCTTGGCTGACCATTAACTACTGCCATCATATCTGCACTGCCGTATGAATCTGAATGGAAAACAACATGGCGACCAAAGAGTGAAATTCCTCTCACATTTATCAAGTGGCAAGTTCAGAGACTATTTCTGACCCAGAAAATGCTGACTGCTTTAACAGAACCAGGGTATGAATTTAACACTATGTGTAAAGCCAGGCACCCCTAGTTTTAACAGTTTATTGTATAAGCCATATTATGAGTTGTTACATGTTTGTGTATAGTTTATTTTTGGATAGTTAAAAAATATCAAAATGAAGCAAGAACCAGTGTAACTCAGATCTAAATGATTTCAGACTTTACCCTGTCTTTTAGATTTCATAGACTCCATAGTCTATGACAAAAAGGGGAAGATATTTCTTGCGAGCTGAAGTTGGGTTTTTAGGGAGAATCAAGTATTTGTATAAGTGACTGGCTTGCCACATATCCCCAATGCCACCTATAACGACACTTCTGTTCAGGTATAATAAGGAGTGCATATGATGCACGTCTAATCCTTACCTGTGTCTCCTGACGCAAACTGGTATCTTCACTCTCTTTCTCAATTTCTTCCTTACTTGGAGTCTTAGATATAAACTTGTTTTTGTTTACAGATTCTTCTACCAGTTTTTTTTCTGATTCTTTCATTATTTCCAGGGTCTCTTGAGTAGTGTTACTGTTAGACATCTTCTTCAATAAAATATAGTAGCTTCTATGGACTCCTAAAGAAACATCAAATGTATTAAATAGGTGTGTATCCATATTTAACACACCATACAAGACTTGTCTTTACATACCAGTCTTTAGCAACCTCCCTGTGATCCGAAAGACGGTCCTTTGATAAACATACCCCTGGATCTGTTTATTTCCCTTTTTAAAAAAGGTTTATGGAGGTAAAACTGACATACAATAAACTGCATATATTTAAATTGTACAGTTTGATGAGTTACAGTGGTTTCACAAGCCTATCCCTGGGAAACCATCACCACAACCAAAGTAATAAGCACATTTATCACCCCCAGACTTCCCCACTGCTCCTTTGTAAGCCCATCCTCTGTTCCCCACATTCCCTAGCCTACTACTGATCTGTTGTCACTACATATTAGCCTGCATTTTGTAGAATTTTAATTATACATTCTCTGGATTCTTTCACTTAGCATAATTATTTTGAATGCTTATTTTATTGATTTTTAGAGAAAGAGGAAGGGAGAGAGAGA
Organism: Noctilio leporinus; assembly: GCA_004026585.1. Lineage (NCBI taxonomy): Eukaryota > Metazoa > Chordata > Mammalia > Chiroptera > Noctilionidae > Noctilio > Noctilio leporinus. The sequence continues at coordinate 201,620 of PVIW01002565.1, forward strand.
GAGACTGGCTGACCAACACTAATTTGTTGTTCCACTCATTTATGCATGCATTATTGTTTCTTGTATGTGCCCTGACTGGAGACTGAATCTGCAACCTTGGTATTTCAGGATGATGCTCTGACTAACTGAGCTACCCATGTAGGACAACATAATTATTTTGAGATTCACAAAGATTCAGTTCTAAAGTAATACAGTTCTAAAGCAATGAATCCTCTTGGCACTTATTTCCCTCCTTTGTTCCCTACAGAAATCTGCACACATTTTCAGCTTGAGCACTTCAAAGAGTTAACTCACCAGACTCTCCAGAATGAAAAACATAGTATTATAAAGCACTATTCACTACCAGAGAGGACCACTCCCCTTTCCCAAAGAACTTCCACAGCCACCACAAAATACAACATTGTTACCAACTTCAAGCATCTCCCCAAAAAGCAGCATGGTTCAAACAATCTCAGTCTTAAATTCTTCATCTTTAGCAAACTGAAAAAGTAAGAAGAGCACTCTAGTCATCTGTCTTTTAGAAAGACTAGGTGTCTCCCTGGAGGAAGAGAATCTTTGCTTTGCTCTTCACTATTTGGGTTCAGCCATTCTACTGCATTCCAATGACAAAGAGCACCTACAGTGCAGCAGTGGCCAGTTCTTCATCACTTACTATTGCTACTTGGGAAGTCCAATAATGAAGTCAACAGAGTTCTCAAAAACACACTTGGAAAAAATAAATAAATAAAAACAACAACAACAAAAACACACTTGGAAACAGAAGTTAATGCTCTACACACAGATTCATGTCCTTAACCACTGAAGTCAAACATGCTTGCTTGGCTCCAACAGGGGCTTGCAGAGGTTTCTCTTTACATGATTAATAACTGTATTTTATTTTACTTTTTATTATTAAAGATTCTGTTTATTATTTTTAGAGAGGGGGAAGGGAGGGAGGAAGAAAGGGAGAGAAACGTCAATGTACAGTTGCCTTTCACCTGTCTCCAGCTGGGGACCTGGCTGGGGACCTGGCTGGGGACCTGGCTTGCAACCTGGGCATGTGTCCTGACTGGAAATCGAACCAGTGACACTGGGATCCACAGGCCAGTGTTCAATCCACTAAGCCACACCAGCCAGGGCATTATTATTATTTTTTAATCCTCACCTAAGGATATGTTTACTGATTTGAGAGAGAAGGGTGGGGAGGGAGAAGGAGAGGAAGAGAAGAGAGAGAGAAAGGGAGAGAAACAATGATTGGTTGTCTCTTGCATGTGCCCTGACCAGGGATTGAGCCTGAAACCCAGATATGTACCCTGACCTGGAATGAACCTGCAATCTTTTGGTGCACAGGATGATGCTCCAACCAGCTGAACCACCTGGCCAGGGCAACGACTGTATTTTAATTCTGAATACTTTATCTCCTTTAAAAATATAAGATGTGAAAAATATATAAGACTGAAAACCTTCCCAAATATCATTCTATCCTATGTGGCCTTAGAAATGAGCTAGTTAGCAATGCTTTAAAACTGTCACAACCAAACATCATTTTGTTCTTCAAATCAATTTAAATATTAAGACCCAGAGGCCCTTAAGAAGCATAGGTAGTAACTTCATCCTGGCCTAAGTTAGATAGTCTGCAAGATCATTGCTTTTTTCACCCTGTGGTGGCTCCTGAGCTGCTACCTACCTGAAGACTCAGTTTGCATAGGGCCAGATAAATACCCTATAAAAGGTCAGACAGTCATTCATACAATCAGTCCTACAGATCAACTCAAAGATGAGAAGTACTGGAAGAAGATGATTATGAAAGAAAATGGCCGATATTCTATTTTTTTAATTAACTGATTCAGTACCTAGAGGTTTCTATAAAAAGTTATAATCTACAGAGCTTTATGGATCATTGGCTGTACATAAGAACTTCATATACACATATATTTATTGTACCTCTTATTAGTTAAGAAACATTAATAATAATCAGAACTGAAAGAGTTCTTAACTACTACCTCATGCAATCTCCTCATGTCCCCAAAGAAGAGCTCCTTTTTGTAGCTTCCTAAGAGGGGCTTGCATGTCTCTCCTGGGTCAGATAATCTCACTATTTCTTAAACAGTCTTAACTGTTATATAGTTGCATCCTAATACAAGCTATAAACTACTTCAACTTCTATCCTAAATCTGCCATAGAGTGACACAAAATTAAGTTTTCTTCCTTTATCACATGATAGGCCAATTTTTTAGAGTTAAATAGCTTCAAACAAATTTCTCTGCCAGAAAGAGAAGTTGAGGGGTGGGGAGGTGGGGAAATTGAATGAAAGTGGTACAAGCTTCCAGTTATGAGATAAAGCAATACTAGGGAGGTAATGTACAGCCTAATGACTATAGTTAACACTGCTGTACACTTCAAAGTTGTTAAGAGTCTAAGTAGATCTTAAAAGTTCTGACAACAAGTGGGTGGGAGGGGAAGGGGACAGAGGGGAGTAAAAAGGGGATGGATGTAATACAACAACAATAAAATTAAATTTAAAAAGTTCTCATTATAAGGAAAAAAAATTTTTGGTAACTATATGAAGAAATGGATGTTAACTTATTGTGGTAATTATTTCACAATCTATGTGTGTCAAATCATTGTGTGTGTACACCTTAAACTTACATGGAACTGTACTTCAATTATATCTCAATACAAATGGGAAAAAAAAAGAGGTGATATGCAAAATCATAAAGCATCTGGCTGTTTATTTTTCCAGGATGGGCCTCAATTATCAAATAGGGATTATTTCTTCAAATCAGAATGACAACTTTGCAGCTCCTCTTCACATGTAGGCCAGAAAAGGCTCAACTTTCTGGGCACTTGAACTAACTTCACGATGCCCAAGCACTGTTTCTCAGCCAAAGCACTAAGGGAAAAACCCAATTAAATAAAAAATTACTTTCATAACAATCATATGTGGAATAGGATTACATGTCCCAACTCAAGTTTTAAGGAGCCACATGGTTTCCTTCATTGAGAAACAAAAAAATTTGAGCTTTACTTAAGGACAGCCATAAAACAAACAGTGATTAAAGAATTTTGACAGTCATCTTGACTGAGAACACCAGCCTCTTGAAGAGCTGTGTAAACAGAGTAATTCTTACTCTGAGCAATCTAGCCCTGACTTTCTTCTGGTATCTGCCTTCCTTTAAGGACACATGATCAGGGAAGGTGACCATATTCCTGAGACCTAGGAGACAGATGTTAATCAGCTGGACAAATCATGGTAATTCTTTTTCACTTTTCTGACTGGTTTGAGAAGGGACTGGTGACTCATCAACAGTGAGACATGAGAGGATTTTGCTGGGTGGATGGCTTCAAAGAACAGCTTCCTACTGTTTGTTTGATTGATTGATTGATTCATTCATTTATAGGTAGATGAGGCTACTTTATTCAATGATTGATCCATGTAATTGCCAAGGCCACTATGTACAGGTAAGATGGGTGAAGCTTTATTTCTTGAGCTCTTCCTCCCTGGACAGAGTTTTGATGATTTCCTCCTTCTCGTTCTGAAGTCGCTCTTCATGACATTTGCGAGCTTCTTTGGTCTTTGACCTTTGGGTCTCAGTTTGGTCAGCAAGAAACTTCTTTTGAGCCTTGTTAGCCTTCAGCTTGTAGATGTGTTCCAAGAGAATCTGCTTGTTTTTTAACACGCTGCCCTTCACTTTTAGGTACAGGCTGTGTTAATGTGGTGGTCAATCTTCTTAGATTCATGGTATCTTCTGAATAGCTGGTGAAGAATTCTCGTTCTCCTGATCCAGGTTACTTTCTCAGGCATTCGAGCATTGGCAGTACGCTTTCGCTCACCTATGCCCATATGTCTGCCCTTCCTGTGGGCCAAGGTGTTTTCCAAGCACCAAGCCCTGGAATGGACAGTCACAGACTTCTGGATGATCAGCACATCCTTGATCAGCTCCAAATCTGCTGCCGGAAGTTGGCACTGGCGATTTTATTGGTCTCATTGGGGACCAACCAGACCTTCTTTTCGCCACAACAGAGGACATTGAAGGCAAGACTCTTCTGAAGCCTGAGCATACTGATAGCTGCTGGTGCCTCCTACTGTATTATTAAAAAAAAAAAAAAAAAAAAAAAAAAAAAAAAAAAAAAAAAAAAAAAAAAAAAAAAAAAAAAAAAAAAGCCACTAGAGGAAAAAAAAAAAGAAAAAAGAAAGGTAGTTATTGCTATGTTGCTATAGCCAAGGGGCTCAGTTGGCTGAACACCATCCCATACACCAAAAGGTTGCTGGTTTGATCCCTGGTCAGGCACATACCTAGGTTGTGGGTTCAAATGCTGGTCAGGGCGTGTACAGGAGGCTATTGGTTATTGTTTCTCTCACATCAATACCTCCCTCTCTCTCTTTCTAAAATCAGTAAACATACCCTTGAGTGAGGATTTTAAAAAAAGTGGTAGTTACCTTCTGCTGAAGGTGGTCTTGTATGCAGATGATACCTGGACTCCTGGACCATGGCAACTTTTTACCAATATATGGAAGATCAAAGAGCAAAGAGAATAAGCCTGGATCCTTAATGCTGTGGTACACAGCAGAAAATGGATTAGGCAACCTGGATCTCCCTAGCTGTGTACCTCTTGATATGTAAGGTCATATATCCTCATATCCTTTAAGCTATTTGAGTTGAGCTTTACTATTCCTTCTAGCCAAAAGCATCCTGAGACAGTTGGAAAGGGTATGTTTAAGAGAGAAAGCATCTGGACAAGGCAGAGAAGCCCAGCTCCCTAAGTAGGAATAACTGACAGGGACAGAGATAATAATAATGACAATCAACTAAAAACTTTTGGAGTGTTTACATTGTGCTAGGCACTATCCCCAAGTGCTTTATGCATCTCATTTAATCTTACAATAATCCTATGAGACACATATTATCATCATCATCATTTTACAGATATGTTAATTTAGGCACAGAGAAATTACATAATTTGGTTAAGGGCATACAGCTGGTACATGGAAGAGCTAGGACTCAAAATTAGGAAATATGGCTCTAGTGCTTGCTTTCTTAATATTTATGTAATAGTGCCTCTAACTAAGAGCATAGATGGGTCAAAAACAGACACGAAAAAGAAAAGTCTACCTAAGATTCAAAGGAATCACAGAAATCTGGAAGGGGACTAAGGACTAAGTTCCAACCTCCTGCACCTATAGTTCTCTACAATCTGGTTCCTGAATCATCAGTAACTCTGGAAAATGTTGTTCTGACCCTGCTTGTATATACCTCTTATGAAGGGAAAGTCTTCACCTCTAGATATAACCTTTTTTTTTTTTTTGGGGGGGGGTGAATTATGAAGAGGCAAAACTCATCTTCCTTTTACTTCTTCCTACCAGTCCCAGTTTATTTCTCTGTGGTAGTCATAAAGAACAAGCTTAATGTCACTTCCACGTCAACCTCTTACAGAAGGCAGCTTTCCAAGCTTCATATTATGTGGTCTTAAATCTCACCATTTTGTTTCTAGGATAAAAGAAGCTATTCTCAAGTTAACAAAGGCTAGTAGAGTCAAGATCCATCAGAAGATACACTGAGCTCAAAACTGAATTTCTTGAGGCACTCTTCATTACCCAAAATAACCTTTAATTATAGTTCTTTCCAGTCCTGTAATCCTATGCAGAAAGACTTTCCTTACTTTTAGGGCATAAGGAAGGATTCCTGGAAACAAATTTTTATGGGCCAAAACAATCAACAGTTGCAGATAAGGGATAAGACAAGTTATATACTTAAAAACAAAACAAAACAAAACAACAATCCTTGGCTCTGCCTGGTGGCACAGTGGATAAGGTGCCAGCCTGCAAACCCAAAGGTCGCTGGTTCAATTCCCAGCCAAGGCACATAACCAGGTTGCAAGCCAGGTCTCCAGCCAGGTCCACAGCTGAAGGCAGGTAAAAGGCAACCATACCTCTTTGCCTCTTTGCCTCTTTGCCATCCCCTCTCTCTCTAAAAAATAGTAAAAATCTTAAAAAACAAACAAAAAAACCTTAAAAATAAAAAGCAAGACTAAAGCCAGTATAAAAGGGTTAAAAGACAGAGAAATAATTTCTACTCTTCATGCTTTATTTACTCTAGAGGGGAAACTAAGGCTTAGGACCTTTTTGGTGGGCGAAGAAAGGAACTATTTCATATGTAACTTGACTAGAACAAAAGCACAGACATTACACTCCCAAAAGAGCTTATATTTGTACACATTGTACATTTTATCCAGGCAAACAGAACAATTTTAAGAAAGAACATCTCCTGAGAACACTGAGTGGCCTCAAAGCTGCACAGAGAGGACTGTCAGAAATGAGGGGCAAGGAGATGGAGGGAGGAAGTAAGAAGGTAATAGGGGATGGTGACTGGGAGCCAAGACTTGGCAATTTTCAGGGAGAATACTGCATATTCCCCATAAATTTTTGACTGCCAAGGTAAGTACCTGCCAGAGCAGAGTGAGGTTACATATCCTTCCATCACTTATAAACAACTTTCTAGGCATTAGGCCAAAAAGATTACATTATATAGGGAACAGTCCGAAAGAGGGCAGCTAGCTTCATTTCTCCCTTTTAATCCATAACCAAGTAGAAAGAATGCAAGCAAGAAGACAATAGCTAGAGGCTAAAAATTCTGACATACCCTGTAGCAAAATGCCTATAAACTTCCAGTCCTTTACTAATTTGTGTATCAAGAGTAAATTATTCCCAATTGATACCCATATTTTAAAAATTGATTAAAATCTAGGTACTCAGACAATGAACAAACTGTGGTATATTCAATACAGTAAAATACTATTCAACAATAAAAAAAGAATTAATTTTGATTGCTTGCCTGTCTCTAAGGACCCATGATCAGAGAAGGAGACCCTATCCCTAAGCCCTAGGAGGTGTATCTTAATTAGCTAGACCAATTGGGTTAATTCTATTTCCTTTTTGTGGCAGGTTTGGGAAGGAACAAGTGATTAAGTCATCACCAGTGAGATATGAGGGGACTTTGCTGGGTATATATGGATATACACAAAAATATGACTGATCTCAAAACTATTATGGTAAGTAAAAGCAAGCAGATCTCCCCTCCCACCCCCCCAAAAAATTCATACTGTACAATGGAAGTCTATATGAAGTTCAAGAACAGGCAAAACTAGCCTACGGTAATTTAAATCAGAAGTGGTTAATTAGGGTTTGGGTGATAAAATATTGATTGGAAAGACACATAAGGAATCCTTCAGGAATGATAGAAATACTCTCTCTTGTTTGAGGTAGTGGTTACCTGGGGGTATATAACAACTGTCAAAACTTAACAGAATGCTTAAGATCATACATTATTTAAACACCCCCCCCACACACACACACATTTAAAAAAAACAAAATAAAGTAAAAATGCTCCTAGGAGTTAAGACAGTGGGGAAAAAATCCATAGGGTTAAAATGGTAGGCTGAGAACAAAACTGTTTAGGTGCTTATGCATAGCAACCTTATTCTTACACTCTTTTATAAATAAGAGTAAGGATTTTAAAAAACACACCAGCTGTTCAGTGCTTGAGTCGTCGTGCTCTGCTGAATTGGGTTCTGGTTGCTTGTGGGCCTGTGTGCGCGTGCGCCGACATGGCCTCAAATGACTATACCCAACAAGCAACCCAAAGCTATGGGGCCTACCCTACCCAGCCTGGACAGGGTTATTCCCAGCAGAGCAATCAGCCCTATGGACAGCAGAGTTACGGTGGCTACAGCCAGTCAGGGGACACTTCAGGCTATGGCCAGAGCACCTACGGTTCTTATGGACAGACACAGAACACAGGCTATAGCACTCAGTCAGCTCCCCAGGGATATGGCTCAACTGGTGGCTATGGTAGTAGCCAGAGTTCTCAGTCATCTTATGGGCAGCAGTCCTATCCTGGCTATGGCCAGCAGCCAGCTCCTAGCAGCACCTCGGGAAGTTACGGTGGCAGTTCTCAGAGCAGCAACTATGGGCAGCCCCAGAGTGGGGGCTACGGTCAGCAGCCTGGCTATGGTGGGCAGCAGTCTGGCTACGGACAGCAGCAAAGCTCCTATAATCCTCCTCAGGGCTATGGACAGCAGAGCCAGTATAGCAGTGGCAGTGGAAGTGGCGGAGGGGGAGGTGGAGGTAACTATGGTCAAGACCAGTCCTCCATGAGTGGTGGCGGCAGTGGTGGCGGTTATGGCAATCAGGACCAGAGTGGTGGTGGTGGCGGTGGCTACGGGGGAGGCCAGCAGGACCGTGGGGGACGAGGCCGGGGCGGTGGCGGTGGTTACAACCGCAGCAGTGGTGGCTATGAACCCAGAGGTCGTGGAGGTGGCCGTGGAGGCAGAGGCGGCATGGGCGGAAGTGACCGTGGTGGCTTCAATAAATTTGGTGGCCCTCGGGACCAAGGATCACGTCACGACTCAGAACAGGATAATTCAGACAACAATACCATCTTTGTGCAAGGCCTGGGCGAAAATGTTACAATTGAGTCTGTGGCTGATTACTTCAAGCAGATTGGTATCATTAAGACAAATAAGAAAACAGGGCAGCCCATGATTAATCTGTACACAGACAGGGAAACAGGCAAGCTGAAGGGAGAGGCAACAGTGTCATTTGACGACCCACCTTCTGCTAAAGCAGCTATTGATTGGTTTGATGGTAAAGAATTCTCTGGGAATCCTATTAAGGTTTCATTTGCTACTCGGCGAGCAGATTTCAATCGGGGTGGTGGCAATGGTCGTGGAGGCCGAGGGCGAGGAGGACCCATGGGTCGTGGAGGCTATGGAGGTGGTGGCAGTGGTGGTGGTGGCCGGGGAGGATTCCCCAGTGGAGGTGGTGGCGGTGGAGGACAGCAGCGAGCTGGGGACTGGAAGTGTCCTAATCCTACATGTGAGAACATGAACTTCTCTTGGAGGAATGAATGCAACCAGTGTAAGGCCCCTAAACCAGATGGC